>JAGQAX010000168.1:0-87227 GCA_019142605.1 Cephalopholis sonnerati
ATCATAATGTCCTCTCTAATATCTATTTTATATGGCTGTAGAAATGTCAACAAATTTCTCTTTCAAACAGCTGTATTTATTCAAGTTTCTCCCCAAAAAACGACATTTTACAAGATTACATATGAACACATCGCAATAACGTTAAAATTTACCTTTGCCCAATACCAATTTTTACTGAGAAGAGCTTGAATGCATCATAGAGTAACTCAAAGCAACCTCTGTAAGCTGTTAATTGTGGCTACTGGCTGCCTGTGTAAAACTGATGGGACACAACAGAAAACCATCAGCGCCATCAACGATGTCATCTCACTTGTTGATAGGCAGATGGCAGTCAACATGGCCAGTATATTGTATATTATATATTATATATACTATATAGTATATATTATGGCCACCTATATTCAGCCAATGAATCGGTGCATCACCAACATTTATTCATGAAGAAAGTTGATCATAAAATACAACAGACAGTTGAAGCTTTATTTGAAAACCTTAATAGAAGCTCTGACTGTAATAAAAATGAGATTCATTACAGCCCTACAAACACTGATATCTTAGTTAGGTTCAACTCTTATTCGAGCTGTCATGTTTATGTTCCGCGTCCACAGTTATGTGCCGCATCCAGAGTTATTTGCTTACACAGCTGTCTGTGTATCACTGTGTCATCAGTGATGTACTCCCCAACAAGTTTGAAGTGTCATTATGGCCTCTTATCCCTCAGCATAGTCTTTTTCTGGCTGGCAACTCAAAAGCTTCAGGGAATCCATGCTCATCTGTTTGCACAGAATAAACCCTAACGCATGTCATGTCACAGTTTTGTGAATGCTAAACCCATACCGTGTGCTTCTGCTCCAGATGCTGGCAAGTCCACCATTGGCGGACAAATCATGTGAGTAGTAGTCTCCGTTTTTGGGTTACCACCTTTCCTTGAAATTACATTCACCATATGAGGCCTTTGACATGTTTTCCTCTGGTGTTTTGCTTCTCACCAACAGGTATCTAACAGGGATGGTAGACAAGAGAACTTTAGAGAAGTACGAGAGAGAAGCCAAGGAAAAGAACCGGGAAACCTGGTAAGTGGGCACACTTCTGTTAAATTGTGATGGCCTAACACTATAGTTCTGAGGTTTGACTCAATTTTTAATTTTTGATTTGGTTAATATGGTCAAGAACCACACGTGACTGTATTCAGCTGGAGCAACATTAGCTGAGATCATCAATGTAGATATTCCAGATATATCAGTATTGGTGCATTAGTCAGCCTTTTTTAGAAATCATCTCGAATTCCTCACTAATGACCAAATCAACAGTAGAATATCACTTTTCTGTCTCCCAGGTACCTCTCTTGGGCTTTAGACACCAACCAGGAGGAGAGGGACAAAGGCAAGACGGTGGAGGTGGGCCGAGCATACTTTGAGACAGACAAAAAGCACTTTACCATCTTAGACGCTCCGGGCCACAAGAGCTTTGTACCCAACATGATTGGAGGTGCATCACAAGCAGACTTGGCTGTTCTGGTAAGTTCAGAGAATGACTAGTGTTATACATCAGATCAGAGCTTAACTAGTATGTTTGTCTAACAGGTTGTCTTTCGAAGGATACATAACCACTTAATACAGGGGTGTCCAAACTTTTTAGAATGGGGGTCAGATTACATAATGAGGAAATAGCTGGGGGCCAGGTGCTTTTTTCATCATATGGGTTATTTTAGGGAGGGATGACATACAGATGAGACAAACGCAACTGTCCATCATCATTTTTCAGGAGAGAAATATTCTCCTGAAAGCGGCAGCCCACGCTGTCACGTTTACACTTCTTTGCAAGCACTTTTTCTTTTTTGATCTCTCTCAGTTACTATAAAACTTAATGTCCACAAATGAGTCTCGTTATGTAACCTGTAACAAAGGTAAAGGGTTATTGTTTACTTTGATACAAATATGATCATTTTCGTGAGTTGTAAGTTAGCTAAAGCAAGGAAAGACCTTTTTTATACCTCTTGTGTTTTCGCAGCACTTGTAGACAAAAGCACTGACCAAATAAATGTGTTGACCCTCAGGTGATCTCTGCCAGAAAAGGCGAGTTTGAAACCGGTTTTGAGAAGGGTGGACAGACACGGGAGCACGCCATGTTGGCCAAAACAGCTGGTGTTAAACACCTGATAGTTTTGGTGAATAAAATGGATGACCCCACAGTCAACTGGAGCCTGGAGAGGTGGGTACATAATTAAAAACAGTAGAAATGCAAAAGTATGGAAAATGGCTCATCTCGTAAACAGTCGCAACACTAAACAGCAGCTCATGAGTCACCTAGTATTAATAAGTAATCTAAAAGAAATTAAAGCAGATGTGTAATGGAATTTTAAAACAGTTTGCATGTGACAGAGCATTCTCTCTCCAGTTGCATTTTTTTTCAATACGGTAGATAAAGAAATGTACACTTTATGATAGTCGTCAATTTTCATACTACACAATCTGTATAATCTGTAAAATCTGTCAAAAAAAAAATAATTATTCTGGACCAAACTGTATAGCC
This sequence comes from Cephalopholis sonnerati, assembly GCA_019142605.1. Taxonomy (NCBI): domain Eukaryota; kingdom Metazoa; phylum Chordata; class Actinopteri; order Perciformes; family Serranidae; genus Cephalopholis; species Cephalopholis sonnerati. The sequence goes on from JAGQAX010000168.1 coordinate 2,533, forward strand.
TAATCCATATCATACCACATAACTTGTGTGCTATTCATACTCCCTCACCTCTCTCAACACCTCCCAACATAACTGATACAGTCATTCACTTTGTAGACAGTCTGATGCAGTAGTGGTGGCAGTGTTTTATTGGACTTTCGTCCAAGATGTTGACATCCGTCCTGTTGTTGAATCCTCAGGTATGAAGAGTGTAAGGAGAAACTAGTGCCATTTTTGAAGAAGGTGGGCTTCAACCCGAAGAAAGACATTCACTTCATGCCGTGCTCTGGACTGACAGGAGCCAACCTGAAGGAGCCCACTGACATGTGCTCCTGGTACACGTAAGTCCTTTAGTCCTTCCTCTCATCAGCTATCTACTGTCCCTGTGGTTACTGTATAGTTAGTGTGTTTCAATCAATTGGCTACTGATCATTATTATTAGATGAAATTTGTTCTAAACGGTTTGATTAGTGACATCATAGGAGCGTAAATCACTTGTTTCATTCCAATATATTACATCATCAACAGCTTTCCCGGCCCTTGCCATTACATGTTCAATGGTGCACTGAAATGGAGGGGACCCACTGATTGACTGCAGTAATAACACAAATAATGGCGGCACTCTGTCCTTCTGTAAATACCTCAAATTCAGTTGAACATGTTACCATGTAGAAAATGATTGTTCAAGTAAATGGATGTTCTAAAACAACCAAAGTTATGTCCATCTTCAGTCATTAGAAGGCCATCTAAAAAGCTGTAAATAATCTTACTACTAGTAACTATGATGCACTATGATTACATGCTTACACACAGGAGAAGTTTTAGTTCTGCAATCTCACATTAGATGCCATTAAATCCTACACGCTGGACCTTTAAGAATAGATAAATTAATAAATAGTGCTACACAATAAATAGATGGCTTCAAATAGACCCGTGATCAGTAATGGGCTAATACTGCAGCAGCTCTCTTTTTTTATAGACTGAAATTAATTGACTTGTTTATCTATTTCTTCTAACTTCTCTCCATATTTGATGCTATTTCAGAGGGTTACCATTCATTCCACACTTGGACAGTTTGCCAAATTTCAACAGATCAAGTGACGGCCCTGTCAGATTGCCCATCGTAGACAAATACAAGGTAAGAATATGATCTTTACCCCTTTCCTTAAATGATACATTTACAGTGAAGCACATAAAAAGATTGTTGGTTTCAGCCACCGAGTATTGACAAACACAATTCAGCTTTCCTTGGCTGTAGTTATGTGGAAGTCTGCATTCAGAAAGCATAGAGCTTTAGATGTGGATAATTGTTTTCTCTCAAATGCTGGTGCTTAGAAAGGATTAAGAATGCCTTATTTATGGTGACAAGTGCTGAATGCACCCACAGGTGCATCAGTTGTTGTTAGAATTTGAAGAGGAATATATATATTACCGCCTGTTGGTAAAAGATTGACTCCCTGATTTTATTGAGCCCTCTAATCCCATCATTTCCTCCTGGCTCACCGATAGCCTTTTGATACCAGACTATGAATTGTGTTCAGCGTTAAGGGAGTAGAAGTTTAATGTGCAGATGGGGCAGTGCTATTATCCAACACTATATCATCATAGAAGTTTTAACAAAATCTGCAAATCAGTCTTCTCTCCAAAGTTTATGTGAATAGCAAGTTTTATGTGTCAGTGACTGAAGTCATTTCTCGTCATGTTGCACTCTTTAGACTCAGACATGGGCCTAAGGAGTGTACAAAGTCACTTTGTATCCACTGAAAATATTTGTGTTATTCTAGTGGCTGAACTCTCTCCTATCTGTGATTCAAACACATGATTCTTCTCACCTGCTCTGTAACACCCTGTCAATCTGTCTCATCAGGACATGGGCACTGTGATTCTCGGCAAACTAGAGTCAGGCTCCATCAGTAAAGCACAGCAGCTGGTCATGATGCCCAACAGGGTAAGATTTCCCACAAGCCTTTCCTTCCATCAGTTGGAACCACGAAAGATGAGAGACAAACTTGACGACATAAATATTCTAAATGGGTCCTTTTGTATTTCTGTTAGAATGTTTGTTAATTCAGTCACTGTCTGGAAGTAAACAAGGACCAAAGCTGTTGCCCTTGCAACAGAATAGCCTTGAAACAGCCTATGAAAAAAAAGTTAAATCTCTGCCAGGTGAAAGCCTGGAGGGGATCAAGCGTTTAGACCAGTCAGCCTAATATTTTGTATGCTCACTTTAAACTGTATGCTCAAGGACCTGTCATGGTTACAGTGATTGACATTGTTGAAATCGTCTTTGCTATAAACAACAAACCTTACCGTCTGTTGCAGGTCTCATTTTGAACGTCTGTGAAATAATACCATCCTGAGCTATGTTATTATCCACTGAAGTTAGGCACCATAGAGAAAAAAAACATTTTTGTTATTTTAACCACCTACAGCCACTTGGTGGAGATGTGCACTCTACTGACAGCACTCTTCCAGTTTGGTTGCATTTTTGTTATAAAAAGTCTGACTGCAGAAATTCAAATGCCCTCTACTGGTTCTTAATATTTAAGTTAGAACATATTTATTGTTAGGAATACATACATGTTGTCATGCATCATTTGTGTCATTAGTTCATGATGCTGGAATATTTTGTTTCTCCTGGCTGAAGTAATGAAGAATAAATATAACTTCCTGCACTGAACCAATCATTTCCAGGAGAGCAAAATAAATAAAGAAAAAAATGTAATTACTGACAACTACAGTCAACTAGATGCTTCCATTTGGTTCTACGCATTAAGTTTGCCCCTCTTTTTTTTAACGGAGAGCACAGGCAACACAAATGGTTTTTTTGAGTGTAGTCCTCACGCAGTCGTCACTGAGATATAAATGTTCAATCTATGATAAACACTGGATTGTTTTTACTGTTAATACTTACACTGCAAGTAACTGATTAATTCTTCAGTCTGCTGTTAAACTACTGCTCTGTGTTCAGTGGTTTTCTTTTTACTTTACACCATCAAACACTTTTGGGCTACACTAGTCTCTGTCACTGCTGCTGCATCTGCTTGTCTCATTCCTTCTTTATTTATCTGCTCATACAGCATGTGGTGGAGGTGTTGAGTCTCCTGTCAGATGACGTGGAGACAGACGACGCCGGGCCAGGTGAAAACCTCAAGCTGCGGCTGAAGGGCATCGAGGAGGAGGAGATTCTGCCCGGCTTTATCCTGTGTAATGCTGAGAACCTCTGCCACTCAGGGCGCACCTTTGACGCCCAGGTCAGTATCACTCAGCAGCTAAATGCTACGTCCCTGGGCCTCAGCTTACTGTGTTTACATGTGGTCCTAATCAGCAATAAGTGTACACTGCTGCACCAAAAGCAATCAGGCATCAAACTCAGAATTCAGGTTGACACATCTCAGCCTCTTACATCTGTCCGACAGTGAGTAAGTAGACTGTAATGTCATGACTGCATACATGAAATGAAAACAGTCTAAACTCATATTGTCATAACCTGCATATGATCTAATAAAAAGTGTTGTGCACACTGCAATAATGTTATGCATGTCATAAGTAGGAATGCACCAATTATGAAATTCTGGGCTGATACTGATGTTAAAAATAATAATGCAGCTGTTTATGCAGGGTTTGGAAGCGTACTCTATACTAGGTGGTACTGATGTATGCATTGATTTGATTTATTTTAATGTGAAATGCAAAAACACTCACAAGGTTGCTCTGCTGCCTCACATTGCTTCTCTTACAATGAGGTATGAAATTCTATCATTTTTAAACAGATTGTACACAGTTCTGTGCAGTTTTTACCTGTTGCAGGGCCAAGGATTCACGCGTAGAAAAGAAAAAAATACACCAGCTGTGTAAAAATAATATTGAGCGGTGTGGTGCCTGCATGGGCAAGTGCAGTCAGTGTAGCAGCTTCAGTTGATTATAAGGGCTGCGCTCTGCTGTGGGCATGCTGCAGCAGATGTGTGTGCTGTGACTCTGCCCCATGTATTTTGGCGTTAAACGACATTAGTGTAAGGGTACCCCAACAAAAACTTAGATTTACTTCCCTTCAATGGTGCATCTGGTTCAGCCCAGTATTGCAGTCATCATATGTTGTGTTATTGGGTGGGAAGCCACTGAGGGATCACATCCTGACTGTAGAACTTGAGCATTCAGCTGGTGTGTTGGTTCATCCCTCCCCAATAACCGCTGTCTGGATCCCTTTGAGCAAACTGCACCAGTGGAGGTGTTGTGCAGCCCTCAGAGCAGTGGGAGGAGTTAGCTGGCACGCAGGGAGTGTTCATTGAAGCTACATTTTTGTTGTTTTTGGATGTGCTTTCTCATCACCACTGTAACTCTTTTCCTCACAGATCGTCATCATTGAACACAAATCCATCATCTGTCCAGGTTACAATGCAGTCCTTCACATCCACACCTGCATCGAAGAAGTGCAAATTACAGTAAGCGCTCCAATGCTAACTTCACTGTTACCCTGTTAAAATGGGGCTTCCCTGAAAAGTAGTTGTTAGTAGTGGTTGAAGCTGTTGGGGAATAATGATTGGTTGAAGAGAGGGATAGTAACATTTGAAAAAATAGAGCTGGCTTCATTTTATTTTTATTGCAGTAGTTTGATATTTTGGCTGAATGATTGTGTCATACCCGTGTATGTGCTGATATTCTGTTACTTCGTCTGCAGGCCTTAATCTGTCTGGTAGACAAGAAGACAGGAGACAAGAGTAAGACAAGGCCAAGATTCGTCAAACAGGACCAGGTCTGCATCGCCCGTCTGCGCACAGCAGGAACCATTTGCCTCGAGACCTTTAAAGAGTTTCCTCAGATGGGACGGTTTACCTTACGAGACGAAGGTAAGAGCATCTGCGGGCACTGGGGGTGGAAGGGGGTTTGGTGGAGTGAGTGAAGTTTAACTTTGAGGTCCAACATGAGTATTACAGGTCCTTGCCACTGGTAAAATATGTTCATTTGTATGCTTTACCTGTTAGTAGTATGTGGTATTAGACAATTATAGGCTACAGGTTTTTGTCCTGTCGAGAGCTGTTCTCTACTGGTAAACAGACATTGGATTTCAGGAATGGGCAGTTCTGCTGCTGCAACTACTTACTGGGACTGCAGCTAACAGTTATTATGTTTTTGATTTAACATTTAGTTTAATAAATGTCAGAAAATGGTGAAAAAACACAGAAGGTAAGTAATGTACTGCTGTGAATAGGAGTCAGCAACAAAACACATTTTAGCCAACTAAAAAGAGTCCAAAACAAAAAATCTATCAGTTTAAGTGTATGAAATAATAAGAGTATTACAGAGTAATACATATATTGTAAAATACACAACACATGCATAAAATAGAAATATAGCCATAAGCAGCCCTTTCTCGGCTAACAGAAGGAAGCAGATCAGTTTCACAAAATCAAAGATGCAAGTGGCAGTAAGAGGGTTTGGGGTTTCACAAGGCTCATCGAAGTTAGCTTGTTTAATTCTGTCTGAGGATGGAGTGACACCATCACACAGAAGAACACGCAGAATTTCAATAACAGCACATTAAAGTCCCGCCATTTGCCACCCTTTTATCAGAATTGAATGAAACTTGGTCTGTACGTTCAGATGTTGGTCCAAGATGTGTCCACCGAGTTTAATCAGGATTGCTCAAAGAAAACTTGAGTTATGGCCTATTTCCTGCTAAGCCCCGCCCTTGGCTAGGTTTTCCATTAATGGCGGCCATGTTCTTTGACAGATCTTGCCCATTTATAATAGAAATGTTTATTTCTGTCCCACAAGGCTGGAAACCAATTTTGGTTTTGATTGATTCTAAATTAAGCTTCAAAGTTGTGAATCAGGATCTGGTGGAGTACGGGAGACTGTAGCTGTGTCACATACATTTAATTGATATTTCATTATATTCTTTAGCTCTGTTCAATTTCACATTGGAGCTACAGGTTGTGAACATTAACTAGGCTGTCATTAAAAACCCTATGGTTTCTGTTATCTCAGCCAACAAAAGAGCATTAGATATGTTTGAATTGGAATAATGTCAGTCTTCAGTGTTAAAAAAGGTAGATGTAAAAGGCTCAAAAGGTTTTTGATTTGACAAGTGGATTTGACTTTAATGGAACTCATTAGTTTCAATGAAGCTGAGACAGAGATGTGATGGTTGTCTTTTGTTTGTGTCTCAGGTAAGACCATCGCCATCGGTAAGGTGCTGAAGCTGGTCGCAGAGCGGGACTGAAGAGGACAGAACTGCCTGAGAGTCCTGGTGAGAAGGAACGGGCGGAGCTTGGTCATAACCCGCCCACACAGTTGTCAGCGGCGACGGCACCTCCCTGTCACGCCCCCCTTCTGCGTGCCGAAGAACAGCTTCAGAAAAAAAAACTCATGTGAAAAAGAACCCGTTTTTAAGCAAATGACACCAAGATGAAGTCCACACGAGTCAGCTTTCTCATATTGAGAGCTCAGCTATGCCATTTCTGGGTTAGCCCTCCCTCCACCTCTCCCCACCTCCCTACTCTGGTCTACTCATCATTACATGATTTTTTTTTTTGTTTTCTTCCACTTTTTTATTTTTTGCTTTCATGAATGACAATGACAACAAATGGCAGAAGTTATATCTGTAAACAGATGTGGACCAGGATTTTGCTTGGAATATTAAGGATGATTTTCAGAAGTAAATTGCAAAGAAATTGTTTGAAAGAACTTAACCAGTTGAAACCAAAATGTTTATCTTGGGTGTACATGTCTCCCTTTGCTTTTACCCAGTTTTTGGTTTCTCGTGGCGTTCTGGCAGTGTGCTTGAGCGTGTTCAAATGTTATTAAAGCAAACAACTATGACAATAAAATAATAAATTGGAAAAACAGTGTGTTCATTTTCAGAGCACAGTCCACTGACTGGTTTCATATTTCAGTTTATGTATTTGCTCAACTTTTGTGGTGTTTAAGGAAGAGATCACAAACATTAAATGGTTGATTTTACATGCAGTTTTAAACAGTCTGGACACATGTTGTTGAACTATTTAATGCTGATTTAGCAGTCACACTGTTGTAATCTGTTTCATCACCTTGCGCTCATTGCACGTCAACTTTTGAATTCTCAGCTGCAGAAACCATTCAAATATCAAAGTGTTCAGCTCGTTAAGGATGTGTCCTTACATTCAGTTATTTTAAGTTTTGTCCTTTTTAAAATATTCTTTTTTCAGCTAATTTTTATACTGGGAGTGAATGGACAGAATGTTTAAATCTTCGAACATGCTTCATTTTGAACTTTGCCTACTTCCACATACTTTCAGCTACATTTACATTTAAACTTTACACTGGTTACAAAGCTCTGAAGTGTTACTTACATTCAGCTTTTTGATATCTGTTACAGATTTGGGAATACTGCAGTTTACGTTTAATGGTGTTTTCTGAGTTACTAATTGGTGTGTATTGTGCTGCTTAGAGTGGGTGATACCACCTACTTAAACTCAGGATTCTCAAAATAAAAGACCTCAGATAGTAACAGTTTACCAGGGGCCCTGGTCAATGCTGGATTTTCAAAACTAAGGCCCCTAGATAGAAACACTGGTTCCGGGGGCAGACAAAGCTGACGTTTGATGGTAATATCAAATTTAAAGCTTTTTTTTTTTTAATTTTCAATAGCTGCAGTAAATTGCAAAGATGTTCAAATCTTCAATCTATTCCACTTGACATTTAACTGTTCTCCCTACTTTAATCTGCAGACTTGATGTTAGTTTTTAACAGGTCGCAAATTATTCTTTTTCCGTATATTTTTTGATAAACTATCTCTGCACACTTTGAGCCACAGAAACCATTCAAATTATTATTACAGTACGCTCTTTAAGGGCATTTATGCTTACATTTAGCCTTTTACTGTGTTTTATGGTTTTTCAAACTATAACACATTTTTTTCAGTCTTTCAGTTAATTTCAGCCTCTACCTGTGACAGCAGTACAGTTGAGCTTCTAGCTCTTATAGCGTATTTTAGCTCATAGCTTCTTTAGAAAGTGCAGTTCAGTCTCCAACTTTGCCAGTTTAAAAATTAAGTTTCCAGGTTTTTCAGCAGTGAAATTAAATGCAATTGTACTGTAACATTCCTGTATTAACAGTATTTTCACAACCTTGAAACAAGCACTAGACTGGTGCAGTAAATTGGCCTGGTTTACATTCTGAGCCGGCATGGGCTGATGGGTAACAAATGTCACTGCAGAAATGCCAAAGATGTGTTTGGGATCTCTTGGAAACAGAAGGAGAACAAAAATTAAACAAAAGTTTATTTTTACGCTGTATAATGTCTCAGTTACAACATGTATTGGCCACAGTTCTTAAATAATTACATTTAAGGATTTTTTTTACAAATATGTTTATTTAAATGCAAAAAAAAAAATCCTGTATTGATGTGGCTACAGTTGAAGCATAAGCTCTTACAAACTGACCAACATTCAAGATAAGTGGACGTTTGATTTATGAGTTTACTGACACAATCAGAGCCTCAGAAGGCTGCTACCACGAGATGAATTTGTTTAATGACAGTTTGTAACTTTAAATCTTTTTCATATCGGCCTGTCAACTCTGCTGACAAAGAGCAAACAACAGCAGGTGGTGTCTCTGCGCTGCTCACTGCTTCAGTAAGTACACTGGTTTGTCCATTCGCTGTAATCATTAGAGTCAGATGCCCCTCCTGACTTAGATTTTACAGTGCCTTAATACACCAATATTTCAAAAGTATTCCTTATTGCTGAAATTTTGAAACTACCTGATTTACAGTTGCGTGTGAGGCAGAGGTCACCCACAGCGGTCAGAACAATGTCGTTAATGACAGGTGTCAGGTGTGTAGCCACTGAAGAGCTCGCTGGAATTAAAAAACAAATTGACTTCAATTGGAGTGAAGGTGAAGACGATTCTTCTCTAAACTCCTCATTTGTTTTTTTAAAAGCTGTTTGGGGCTCAACAAGGTCAAATTTCATAACAACAAAAAAGAAAGATTAGAGAAAAGTCTGTAATCTAACTAAAGATTTGCAGAACTTTCCAGAACATTAATCATCTCACCACTCCTCAGATTTATCTGATGAGTTTGGTGGCTGTCTAATTGTACATAAACTAGCTTCACCTCTACCAGCTACACTGAACAAAAATATAAGCGCAACACTCTTGTTTTTGCTCCCATTTTTCATGAGCTGAACGCAAGGATCTAAAACATTTTTTTATATACACAAAAGACCATTTCTCTCAAATATTGTTCACAAATCTGTCTAAATCTGTGTTAGTGAGCACTTCTCCTTTGCTGAGATAATCCATCCCACCTCACAGGTGTGGCATATCAAGATGCTGATTAGACAGCATGAATATTGCACAGGTGTGCCTTAGGCTGGCCACAATAAAAGGCCACTCTGAAATGTTCAGTTTTATCACACAGCACAATGCCACAGATGTCGTAAGTTTTGAGGGAGTGTGCAATTGGCGTGCTGACTGCAGGAATGTCCACCAGAGCTGTTGCCCGTGACTCAAATGTTCATTTCTCTACCATAAGCCGTCTCCAAAGGTGTTTCAGACAATTTGGCAGTACATCCAACCGGCCTCACAACCACAGACCACGGGAGGTGTTCTCTTCACGGATGAATCCCAGTTTTCACTGTTCAGGGCAGATGGCAGACAGTGTGTGGCGTCGTGTGGGTGAGCGGTTTGCTGATGTGGATCGAGTGGCCCATGGTGGTGGTGGGGTTATGGTATGGGCAGTCGTATGTTATGGACAACAAACACAGGTGCATTTTATTGATGGCATTTTGAATGCACAGAGATACCGTGACGAGATCCTGAGGCCCATTGTTGTGCCATTCATCCACGACCATCACCTCATGTTGCAGCATGATAATGCACGGCCCCATGTTGCAAGGATCTGTACACAATCCCTGGAAGCTGAAAACATCCCAGTTCTTGCATGGCCAGCATACTCACCGGACATGTCACCCATTGAGCATGTTTGGGATGCTCTGGATTGGCGTATACGACAGCGTGTTCCAGTTCCTGCCAATATCCAGCAACTTCGCACAGCCATTGAAGAGGAGTGGACCAACATTCCACAGGCCACAATCAACAACCTGATCAACTCTATGCGAAGGAGATGTGTTGCACTGCGTGAGGCAAATGGTGGACACACCAGATACTGACTGGTTTTCTGACCCCCCCAGACCCCCCCAGTAAAGCAAAACTGCACATTTCAGAGTGGCCTTTTATTGTGGCCAGCCTAAGGCACACCTGTGCAATATTCATGCTGTCTAATCAGCATCTTGATATGCCACACCTGTGAGGTGGGATGGATTATCTCAGCAAAGGAGAAGTGCTCACTAACACAGATTTAGACAGATTTGTGAACAATATTTGAGAGAAATGGTCTTTTGTGTATATAAAAAAAATGTTTTAGATCTTTGAGTTCAGCTCATGAAAAATGGGAGCAAAAACAAAAGTGTTATATTTTTGTTCAGTGTACATCATTAAAATACTAAGCTACTGACGCATTGATAAATTCGTATTAACAATCTGATATATACAGTATATATTAGTCACAAGTCATTTTTGTGCAGTTTATTTTTACCTTTGATACTTTGAGTACTAGTGATACTTTAAGTAGGATTTTTACTTGTAATATTCCAGTATTGTTAAGTTGTTGTGTTGGTACTTTTACTAAGAGAATAATTAACCCCCAAATGACCATTTGTGTACTCACCCCCGGTAACATTGAGTCTAGGAGGAAAATCTTTTTCTTTTTCTTGGCTTCCTCCACAGTGAACAAAGAATCCAAAAAAACAGAGAAAGTTCTGGATAAATTGAAGTCAGAGGGGATCGTGTTTCACAAAAGCAGAACTACAACTGGATGCATGAGGCATGGATAATACTGCAGGAGTTGTGTGAGAGTTTGTAAACAGATGTTTTGTAATGGTTTTGCTGTTGTTAAATGCAATCTTGACTTTAATTTATCACGGACATGTTCCTTGATGCTGTTTTTGGAATCTTCATTCACAAGAGGCATGCAATTAAAAAAAAATTCCCACAGAGTCTATGGAGGACAGAGGCTGCTAAAATGAAAAAGAAATGAATAAATAAGTGAAATTAATTCATATGCCATCAAATGTACCAAAAATATTAAAAATACATAGGCAATAATTAACCGGTCAAATGTGACATAAATTAATATTTCAGTTTTATTTGCTTCTGTATTTATTACCTTTGTATTAATTCTTATATTTATTTAATTTCCTATTTAGCTTTCTCCATATTCATTTATGTATTTATTTATATTATTTTATAAATGTATTTAGTTAGTTTTTATTTACTTTAAATATATTTATAAATGTATTGATTTATTTTTGAATGTATTTATTCATTATTTATTTCATTTCATTTCATGTCTCTATCTGGATGATAGATGGTGGATGTGGGCCTGGGGGTGGGGGTGGGTGTGGCTTTGATGGGAGCAGTTTTCCAGCAGCAGTCACTCAGTCTGTGTCAGCACCAGTCCAACAGGGAGACGCACAGATAGGCTTCAGGTAAGATGGAGATTCAATATTTTAACCTTGTAATTATTCTGTTTATTTTATGTAGCTGATTAAATGAGACTGATTTGGATAATGGCTGTGAACTGACCGCTCACATTAATCCACACTATAGATTCATACAGAAATCTGTTTTCTCTGTCAGACTGAGATGATATCGCAGTCGCTGTGATTGTTTCTATGATAGTTTGGGCTTTTTGCACATTTTCTTTGTCGTTTAGCAGGTTATGCAGACAGTTTTCCTGAAAGTCTTTTTCTGATTAAACTAGAATAGAAAACTGTATTTACACTTTGAAAGCATGGTATATTTTTTAGTGCTCTTAATCACAATGTGTGTCATTATACTGTATTTTTCTTATTGTCAACAAATCTAATGAAAAGCAACAATGTATCTTATCAGTAAGTATTGTGTGTGTCATATAATTCACCGTGTTTCTCCCCAGCAGACATTTTGACTTACCATGGTAGGAAAAGTATTACTAATAACATTACCAATGGCTCCATTCAATTCAAGTGTACCAGTAGGTCAGGACAGCATCACAGTGGGCAAGCATGAACAATGTCCGGACCCTGAAACTGAAGCAGCTAAATGGAACTCAGCCATCATTGGAAACAGGTCATTAAGACCAAATATTTCTTTCCCATTGCTTTGTGTTTGTTTTTTCTGTTGAAAATGTTCAAACTTTGCAGTGATGGCTCTGGGTCCTTTGGTTGAAGGTGTACTTATACGGTGTACTCGACAGAAGGCTCTGTTGTTTACAGTGGCTTATCTTTGTCTGAGAACTGTCAAGCATAGTTTAAGAAATGCAGGAGAAGATGAAGTTATCCCACACGCTTCGAGTTTGCAGGTTCAAGATGTTTTCATTCATGATTTGGTTTTTCTTGTGATGTTTTCAGTCTTCTCAGTAAGAGTTGTGAGTGATAACTGTACTGATTTGTATTTTTTAAATGGCTGTAATGTAACTGTCACAAATTCCAAACTTAATTCCTTCATTTTTGTGAATAGATATAAAAAAATCAAGTTTCTTGTTAATGCTGGACAGGACACTTACCTCCATCTCTGGCACCTTTTATGCTAACTGTTCAAGGTGGGAATATCCTGCTGTTATGCTGCCTTGCCATTCTGTATAAAAAGTACAACGAGGAATTGGTGGACAGAGTTGTCTTGCCTATAAGCTAGCAGCAAAGGTAGTAACAGTGCAGAATCGTATCTGTACAAAGGGAACAGGATGGGACCATACACAGGACAGGAATGACATTTTGACAATATGTTATGCGTGCGGGACTGCAGGAGATTCTTCTACTGTGGGAGATTTAAAAAGCAGCTGGCAGCAGTTAGCAGCTAACTCAAAGAAGCCGTAAATGTCCACAAATTGAGAAAACAATGAGGTCCAGAGGATGAGATCAGCCACCATATAACAGGGACAGTAAATGATTGTTATTGCCATGTTATGCCAGGTTATTGTTTAAAAAATGCTGCCAGCGTAAATGTTATATGCCACTCTATAGGCTGATGCTGCTGTGTTAAACATCACACCCACCTCTTTTGCTTCCATGATGCTGGCATACTGTCTGAAATCACACACTGGGGCAGCATGCTCTTGGTTCTGTGTAATGTTGTGTTCACACAAAACGCGATGGGAATTTTCATGCGAGTCTGAACTCTAGAATATTTTGTGTTGACTCACTTCATATGTGCATGAAATCGCTAAATCCGTGAATGGACTTCCACTGGTACACCCTTGGCATCAAACATCTTTTACATTGAAATTACATGTAGTGCACTTACGCAAATTGTTTCATTTGCACGTGGTGTGAACACAACATCAAAATGCAAAGGCAGCATAAAGAATGGACTTCGTAGTGGCCCTATAGTGCAGTCTCAGTGTAACAGGGGCTTCTGTTGTCTGTAGGTCTGTAAATCAATATGACTTGTTTTCTTTCCAAAGATTTGGTGGATGTGCGGCTGCCAGGATCGGGGTCCATGTTGTCTTGTTGATAGCAATAGTGACTTATAAAGGTTTCCAAGTCTGATGAATCTGCCACTGTAGGGGTAATCATCTGCATTAACTGCGGGGGATAAACAAAAAAAGTAAAAAGTAGCCCTGCAGTTTTCAATGTGATTTCCTTGGGTGCCGCCAAGTTCAATCATCTCAACTGTCCAGTTTTTGCAATACTGACGTTACCATCAATATATGCACCTAGTTATTCTGCAAGAGCAACGGCCAATGGGGAAACTCAGACACTCGACTGATCAAGGGTGTGACATCATCATTAGCATGCTAACGTGCTCACATAGACAATGTTAACATGCTGATGTTTAACAAGTTTTGTCATTTAACAAGTTTGATTGTCATCTTCTCATGTGTTACCATGCCAACATTTGCTCATTACAGCTGAGGCTGATAGAAATGACATTAGTTTTGCAGGTACAGAATGCCCCAGGGATGAAGTTTTTTCTGTAGGCCAATTCGGAAGTTCTCATCGCCCTGGTTCCCTCGACAAAAAGCTAGTGGGATTCATCCACTGGAATTTGGATTATATTAGAAAATAAGCTCTGTGGAAAATAAAGGTTTATAATACTTACACGTTTCATTCAGCAAGATAATCTTCATAAATGAACAGCATTTTTATGATTTTTGAAGCAGAAATGCACTCACCACAAGTTTTCTGTTGTATGTATTTTTTATTTCAAAGAACAAAACATGATAGTCTCTACAGCATGTGTTAACCACAGACCTTATTTCAGGCATCTAAACAAAAACCTAATTAAAAAATCCACAGTCTTCAAGACAAGGGAACTGGGAGTGCTAGACTGCTAACTCATGTCTGAGTTTTAGGACTCATTCCTCCACCGCACTATTTGGTTGTAAACCATTAGACAAATTAGAGTCTTGCCCTGATAATGGTGCTAGATGGAAAGTCAGAGGATGACCAAAGTTATTAAAATTCACACTGAGAGCAACATGAATGTGTTTCCTAAATTAAAAAGACATTTATCCAAATGTTATTTCAGCATGAACCAAAGTGGTGAATTTACTGACTAACTTTTAGCATGGCTAAAAATTAAATATAAAGTGTAAAGATTTACATCTTCAATGGGAATCAATGGGCTTTGGACTGAGAGTCACAAATGGTTCAGGGTTTCTCTTCATGGGACTTGTAGACAGTAAGTCAAATGTAGAATAATGCCAGAATTTTCTGTACACATCAGACTTTGTGATCTGTGGTGTGGTGTATCTAATCCCAGCAGTGCTCTCCAGTGTGGCCATGCTCAACACAACAGTCACCATATCAACCATGGATCCTTCCTCTCAGGATGGGGAGGACACTGACGCCACCACACCACTCAACCCTCTCCAGGACATGGAGTCACCAGGCTGTCAGGGCAGTCTGGCTCCATCCTGCTGGCTCCTCTACTTTAAGCCTATTATGGCCATGGGTGTTGGCACGCTGCTATTTGGATCTGGCACAGCCCTGTCGCTGCTCTACTTCACGCATATGGGCAACGTCCCCTACCTGCTGGGGCCACTGTTCCTGTCTGTGGGTCTGATGTTCCTGGTCACCGGCCTGGTCTGGATCCCTGTGCTCAAACAGAGCCTTGATGAGCAAAATATGCTCATCAAGATCAACCATGGCAGGGGCCTCCAAGTGGAGCACAAACTGATGGGAAACTAACAGGGCCCATGACCCATCTGCTTTAAAAGCAGTGTGTGGTCAAAATTGACTTGCATTACAGGAGTGTGGGATCCAGTGTTTTTGGAACTTGACCCACACTGCACCAGGGGACTAACAGTCAGGATATCTCAGCCTCTGCTGCTGCCTCCATTTTGAGCATTCTTAATTTGAATTACCATTATATGTCACTTCATTCTGCAGTCTGATACTGTTCTCATGTCAAGCTGTTCTCTGTGTGGTGTGTGATTTAGTTGATGCAATTTTCAGTCAGGGCCGTGGCCAGGATTTTAGCAATACTGAGGTCATCCAGTCCCCCAAGTCTAAAAATCTGAACGGGCACCAAAAATAAAGTCTTGAATTTTAATTTGTTTATTTATTTATTTTTTAATTTTGCTGACAGTTGTATTTTATCACATGAACATTTTATCGTGAAGGTCTATGTCCTGTAAAATCCTTGTGCCTCCTAAATGTCACCTTTAAATGTGCTAAGATATACAGTCCTATTCAGATTCGTGACCGTGTGTTTTTTAGAGAAGTTGTTTATTAGAATAAGCTCATTCCAATAACAAACATGTAATCCTTACCTTCATCTAAAAAATGTTGTCTTTCATTTCAAACATCAACTCTGTGAAGTGCTAAGAATAAAACTCTGGATGATAATGAATTGATTTATCTATTGGCCTAAAAGTGGTCAAAATGGAATATATTAGTAAAAAAAAAAAAAGTGGAGTAAGCCTTTAAAGTATCTGCTAATGTGTAACATAAACCACCAGCAGGTTGTTAAAAAAACCCTTATTTCCAGAAAAACAAGGACATGATCTCAGTTGTATCTACAGCTCTATTTGCAGTCGATCTGGAAGATGTAATGGCAGGCTGGTATCACAAGCTAGTTGGCTAAAAACATGTAGCTTCTTGTGGCTGTTAGACAGCAAGATCTTTCTATCTTTACATTATAAATTATTGCATCTTAACAGGTTAACCATTTTCTTGTGATTTATGGGGAGACATGTGGCAGGACTTCTGTTTTACATTGTTGTACTTCTATGCAATATCATAGCTCTGTAATACCGCCCTACACGTCCTGCTTCTTTCTCTGTTCAACCAAATATTAAATAAACAATTTTCCTACCACTTCAAACTACTAATGTTATTATGCCTCTGCGACAGCGCCAGCTGTGGCCAGACTCATTATGTTTTGGGGTTGTCTGTCCATCTCATTCTCATGAACACAATATCTCAAGAGTGCCTTCAGGGTTTTTTCTTTTTCTTTTTTTTTTCCTCAAATTTGGCACAACTGTCCTCTTGGACTCAAGGACAAACTGCTTAGATTTTGGTGGTCAAAGGTCACGGTCACAGTGACCTTGTAACCTTGGGACCTTCTTTTTCCTCAAATTTGGCTCAAACATCCACTTAGACTCAAATATGAACTGATTGGAATTTGGTGGTTAAAGGTCAAAGGTTAATGTGACTTCAGAAAACATGTTTTTGGCCATAACTCAAAAATTCATACACTAATTATGACAAAATTTCACATGAATGTCTTAAGTGATGACTTTTTACGTCCAAATGTCAAAGGTCAGCTTCACTGTGACATCACCATGTCCTGCCAAACACTTTTCTGGCCATAATTCAGCGTCATATCTCAGGAACAGAAGGGGAGACATTTGGTCAGATACTGAATTGGTGAGACTAATCTTGGGTACCCATTATAAAATTGTGCTGATTGTGAGGCTGTAATTCTAGTTTTTAGTATTTGATCTGATAGAGTCTTAAAGAACAGTAGTAGTATTTAGTGGTTATTTAGTTAGTAGATCAGTAGGAAGTTATATTATTCATAATTTAAGTGTTGAAATACATACCAAAGTCTGTTAGCTGTAGATTCATCAGCTGTCAGCGGTGAACCGACATGAACCCATCACAGCTAGATGTCCCAGCTGGATAATAGTCATGTGAGGGGGGGTGCCAGAACCTGAACAGATTCAAGAGCCAGGTAAGAGGTCATATGAGCACAAATGACAACACTGTAGGCATGGGTCAATCCTATGGACTGTAAAAATAATGGACGTCGTCCATCATGATGTCACCTATTGGTTTGCGGACTCCTGTTTTGAAGCCTTGAGTTTGGCATTTTGGCCGTCGCCATTTCAGATTTTGAGCCAGAAGTGATCATTTTTGGAGGGTGGAGCTGTGCTGGAGTGAGGGTTGGATCTGACTCATAGACTGTGGTGACGTCTTGCACACAGCCTGTCACTCAAGCAGCCCCACTCTTAAATATGCATAAATTTAAGCCTTAATAACATTTAAACAGGTGAGTTATATAAAATTCACCCCCTGTACAGTTGTTGTGAATGTTGAAATTAACTATAGAGACCAAATTCCTTTTTCATACCAGGCTGTTAACATGTTTATCTCTGCTGTAAAGCTGAGCATTTTAACACCAAGGTCCATGGGGATTGACTTGCTCTTGGAGCCAGCCTCAAGTGGCCATTACAGGAACTGCAGTTTTTGGCACTTCAGCATTGGTTTCATTTTTTAGCCCCAGAGGTTGCCACTGGGTCAGTCCTTGCATTTAAAAAGAGTGGGCATCACAGGGCCAGCCAATGGCATGGAAGCATCTGTCATGTTAATTTTCACATGTTTTCAATCAGATGACAGATATTAATAGATTTTAAAACTTGGCATGTGAAGATGTAAATATCTTGGATGATAAATGAAACATGTCTTTGGGTAGCAGGCTAGCTAAATGTTATGTTGATTCAAGAATTATTTCTGTGAGTCAGCGCACAACAGTTGGACAGCTAGGTCCACCTTATTTACTTTTGTCACAGTTTTTGTGGCCTGTCTTCCAGCTCTGATTCAAGAGCATGACATGTAGGCAGTATTAATAATACTACCCACAAAGCTCTACTTGGCCAGTTGTCTCTCCAACCAGGGACACAGCCATCAATGAGCACAACCTGCTATATCTTTATCCCTTTTTTTCCCCAGCACTGTGTCTCTTGGATACCTGCTGCTTACAGTCTGGCACCTGGTTGTTACCTTTTTATAAACCACTGACCTCACCTGATCACTGTGGGGGTACACATCCATAAACATTCTGAACACAGAAAATATGAAGAAAATGAGAAAATCTGGGAAGAGGGCAGAGTCTCTGCAGTTAAATACGTCAGCAGAGTGGGTTGTAAGGGATGATAGAGAGGGATTACGTCTGTATGAGTCTATACGTTATTTTTATAAGAAAATCTTGCATTGTATATCTTTAATTACTTAAAAAAAGGACGGTGTTGCCAGTGTTTCAGAGGTCTGGGACCAGGCTTTTGTGAGTCCCCAAACTTTATGCAAGTGCAATAGATTGTCTACAATATTGTGACTATTATGATGCACAAAATTCAGATGGAGGGCAGAAAGTGACAAATCCTTACACTGCAGAAACTGGATATTGGGGAAAGTGGTTATATTAAAGGTTTGGATGAACCTGCAGGCAGCAGTTGGATGCAATCCATACAACATGAAGAAAAGGGATTGTTCACACAACTTGCCCAGTGTGGACACGATCATTAGTGATGTCCAAATGAAGCTTCATGAACTACCCGTTGTATTTGCTGAACCCACTAGATGGTGCTCTTGGTGTAATGAAAGAGGCTCAAGGGATGACAATGCAGTTTGGTTTCAACTAGCAATGGTCAAGTAAAGCTTTGTGAACCATTTTCTTTATTTTTTGGGTCCACTCTGGCACTCTTTGTTCAACAAAGGGTTGAAACCAAACTGCATCACCATCCCTTGAGCCTTTTTCATTACACCAAGAGCGCCATCTAGTGGGTTCAGCAAATACAACTGGTGGTTCATGAAGCTTCATTTGAACATCACTAACAATTGTTCTTCATACCTAACGTTACATGGCAGGGTGATGAAAGTGTACAGGAGTCTGGACCATAACTGTTTTGTGTTGGGTCCGTGACTGGAATGACTGCTGTCTTTGTTTTGGGCAGGTTGAGTAAATGTGCTATAGTATAACAGTGTTTTGTATTTCAGCTCTGTACATGGATGCACCACTGTCAGGTTAATGTTACTATGTCAGCTAACTTAAGCTACTTTTTTCTACTCACTGGGTCAACCATTTTCAGGGGTCTAGTGAAACGTTGTTCAAAATCTGAGTCATGGTTAAAAACGCGGAGACCTTACAGCACATTTGAAGTTAATCCAACTCAAGGCATGTTTAACACAACGCTTTAACTTTGATGTTTGAAATTAGTCGATTCCACCCCTCTAGACTGAAGATGGAGGTTTTTGATCCACATCTTCCGTTTCTCCCCTTTACGTCCTATTATTATCAGGACTTAAAGTGGCGCTTGTTTTTCCACAATTTGATTGATTGGTACAGCCGTAAACAGCACAAATCCTAGGCATCTGTGCAGTGTTGATAGTCTTTGCCTCTTGATGCCTGCCCTCCATCTGGACAGTGCACTGATGTATGACGTTATATGCAAAAAAGTTATACTGAATCACTGGATTAGGTAAATGCTTGTAGCCAAACAAGCTAAAAACACACAATAAACATCTTTTAAAAGGAGCTTATGCTGTCATTATTTGATATCTTTTAAATACTAATTACAGCTGTGCAGGGCAGTTCTCCTCTGTGGGACAAGACGTAAATGTATCCCTCTTCATGTTGGGGAAGATTTCATATCTTTTTTGATGAATATGTTACACAGGCCATCCCAAATGAGTCATTTTCTGCTGCCCATCTGTCTCATTATATCCCTGTTGGTTGTTGTTCTCTAGTATTTATTTATTTGTCATCTTCTCCATAAGCCTCTCTGCTCATTGTGGGCTGTTTAAATCCTTTAGAACAGGATTACTGAGGCAGAGAAATGCAACTGGACATATCCATCTCTGATTGTTTTCAGATCAACATGGCTGCCGGTTGCAGACCTCCCAAACTCCACCCCTAAACCCACACACACACACACACACACTCACACACACACACACACACACTCACACACTGCAGCTTTGTATTGTGGCCTCAGGCCTGGTCTGACCTAATATAACCTGCAGCACGTCCATCTGTCTGTGTGCCGTATGCAAATACATCAGGAAGTGTCCTGTGAGATAACAGCTTTGTTTGTCAATAAACGTCATTGATGCAAACATGCAAACATTGTTCATGCTACAGAAGAGAGCTATAAGAATTGTGAATCAGTCGATTTCCTATGAACCATCCATTGCTCTATTTATTAACCTACATGAGAGATCAAGTATTATTGTGAAGGAATATAAATGGTTGTATGTCAGGATAATAATAATGCAACAAAGGGTGACTCTATGCACATATTATTTAAAAAATGTATGTCTTTTTCTCTTTATTTGATAGTGACAGTAGAGATAGAGACAGGAAATGAAGGGAGACAGACAGGGGGAGGATGCGTCAAAAGTCCTCAGCTGGATTCAAAAAGTAACATTGTAGTTTTGTGGTATTGTACAGGATAGTCCATCTTAGTCCATCTTTGCAACAATCTGCGTTACTTTACTGGTTTAAATCACCTAAGTAGGTTGTTTTAAAGAGGAAGGGACCTGCAGATATTTCAGCTTGCGGTAAAAACCTCCTGAACATGAGGATCAGAAATAAATTAACACACATGAAGCTGTTAGAGAAAAAAAGTGAGCACACATAGCAGGTGCTGGACAAACAGGCCATCTGTGATGTGCCAAACATTGTAAAGGAAACATTACTTTGTAGCATGAAAGTGCTTCATTCAGTGCTTTCATCGATTTTAATGTGTTCTCATCCCAACTTATCAAATATCACCGCTTTGTTTGTGACCTTTCATGTCTAAATGTGATGTGCTAGGTATCCTCCTGCATCTGTTGTTGACGTTCCAGGATGGCGTGTCAGTTTATGCCTGTTACATGCTTTGTGTCTTTTCAAAATACAGTTTTGTTTTCACAGGAATTCTACAGTTTCTGCTTCTTAGATGCATACAGTCTTTTTTAAAATGAACTTACACCGTTGGTGATAACATATTTATTTATTTTTTTTCTGCAACAAAAGCACATGGTTAGATTCAGAAAAAAGCATCATGGATTGGCTCAATATTCGATCAGGAAGTGAACTCTGGGCTCCAGGGTGAAAGTCCAGGGTTTGTTGGACCCAACCACCTCCCCTCCCCTCCCCTCCCCTCCCACCCTCCCTATAGGGACTTTCCAGCTCCGTATGTTGCATTGTTACCGGCAGCAGAGTTTCCTAGCCCTGTGAAACATGAGACAGCAGCGTTTCAAACTAAGGCTGTCTGGTCAAAATCATTGACAAAGTGCCAACATTTGACGTGTTTGACGATTGACAACGGGCTGATTTCAATAACCTGATCAGTTTGCTTTAGAGAGGAAGAGACTTCTGTGGATAATTCAGCTCCCAGTAAAAACCTCCTTAACAGTGAACACTGAAGGAATTTTAACCGGCAGGCATGTGCACAGATAGACCCCAGGTGGAGCTCCATCACCTGCTCTTCTGCCCTCTGTCTAGATAAGGGCCCTTTTTGCAAGTTTTTTTTTCAATTTCTTCTTTTTTAGAAATAATTTTATATTTATTTTCTTAAAGTTGGCACATGGCATCAGTTCCAAATTAAAAGTGAGTTATATGCCTGACAACTGCATTTGAGTCGAGCCCCTGGCCCTCCCTCTTCAGCTTCACTTTTGGCAGCCTCATACAAATCAAGCGCCCTGCAGAACAGCATCACGTCTCCCTGACCTGCCTTCATGGACAGCCAGGTAACAACTGTGTTTGCCCTAAGCCTCAGCATTGTTTGTCACTGTTGTTAAATTAAACCACTATTAAAACATCTCAAAACAGCCAGTCTAATTAAGGCAAGAATCTGCCAGTAACAACAAGTAAGCCAGTCTGGCGTAAAATCCACCCATCTCCCCTCCAATTGATGATGATGATTCAGGTTCACCAGCTGTCTGGTGTGAGCAGAGACAGATGCTGAATTGCTGTCCCACTTCCACACATCTTTTAAAACCAAAACTAAAATGGGAATTAAGTTTATGTCTCCCACGTTACCTCTCTGATAAGTAATGTAGACAAAAATTATATGCAGTTTGGGGCTGCACTGCATCAAGAGCGCAGAGGAGAAGAGGAGGAGCTTTACATTTCTGTTCTCTTGGTTTCTTAAATAATATTTCAAGCTTCCTTACAATGATATTTATAAGAATTAGCACAATACTGTTTTAAAAAGAAAGGAGGAGAGGAGAATGACGAGAGGAGAAGAACAAATTGAGATGAGGAAAGCAATGGAAAGGATTGGAGAACAAAGTGAGGAGAGGAGAGGAGAGGAGAGGAGAGGAGAGGAGAGGAGAGGAGAGGAGAGGAGAGGAGAACGCACTTAGCCTGATTGTTGCAGCTGAACACAGGCCTACTTTGTAATTTGGCGGGTAGATTGGTTGGTTAATTATTTTAGTTATTCAGAGAACGGCATCTTTCAATGCTGTGTAGAGATTTGTTGACTGTGATAGTTATTTACTTTATAGAGCACTGAAGTGTGGCATTGCTTTCTTTGTTGTTGTCTGTTATAAATAAATAATAAATAATAGAAAGTGAATGTGAATGTGTAGCAGCTGCTATAGATATTCAAACACCTCATAAGTAAGCTAGACAGATATTTCCCTGCTCATTACTGTGCACAAATGTTCTGTGTGTACTTAGAACTCAAGCTCAAGAAGATAGGAATCTCCCAGCAGGGTGCACTTTGTATGCACACATGTTTTTGTGCATGCAAAAAAAAAAAAAAGAAAAGTGGGAGGGATGCCCTTTTTTTCCACTTGTGCACCTGCCCTGCAAAATGTCTGTGCATGGTACTGCTTCCCAGGAGAAGTTTCAGCTGGTTGCAATCTGCAATCCTAAATGCAAGAGAGCACATTGTATCCATCAATGTATATTAGTGATATACACTGAGACACCCAGTCCACACATGAACTTTTTTTACCATCAGCCTGCTGAAAGTGAAATGGATGGTAACTTTCCTTATTTCTTCCACAGAAATACCTGCAATCAAGTCAAAGGCAGTCCCAACACAAGCAGGACAGATATTCCAGGTAACACACATACCTGTACAAACTGCAGCTTCCTCACATAGAAAACAGAAACACCTTACACCTAGGGGCGGGCAGGTAGTGCTGCCAGCTCCTCCTCCAGTGGGCACCACGCCCCTCCCCTCTGACTTTCTGAGGCAGCGACCTGAGCGAGGCTGAGCGCCTCACCTGACTCACCTTACAGCCGCTCTGAAACTCAATGCCAGCGCACAGAGGCACCTGGAAATAAGCTGTAGCTGTCAGAGACCTGAGCGTCTCTTCGGAGTCACACAGCCCCACTGTAGGCTGACATGGAGCCAGTGTACCGGGGTCTGGGCCGCTGTGTGTGCTGTTTCTGGCTCGCAGTAGCCTTTGACATTGTGGGACTGGCTGTGCTGCTCATTGGGGTGTTTGTCAACATATTTTTCTATGACCTGCTCATCTACGCGGGAGCTATCATCATCTTCCTCAGCCTCATCTGGTGGGTGTTTTGGTACTCTGGGAACATCGAGGTGCCCCCGGCGGAGCTCGAGGATGATGTCGGGCTACTGAAGAAGGACAAGGGCGCCCTGGGCGGCATCGGCGGCGCGGTGAGGCGCCTCTCCAGCCGCGTGTCCAGCGGCATCAGGAACTCGTTCCGGAGGAACGGAGGACCGTCCAGCACGCACAGGTCAGCCGGAGGGCCACCGGGGGCCCCGCAGGCGGAGCAGGTGGCTGTTGCCATGGCAACGTTGACCCCACGGGAGGATACCCCGCACACTGCTGTCTCTACAGTGGCGGGCTGTGACGTAGAAATGCCGCACACGACAACAGAGACTTCACCTACATAGTGTAGGCCGACAGGTGAGGCCTAACACCACCTGAATGCATTTTGAATGTCAAATTAGTTATATCATATTATTTTACATTATATTAGATCATAATATATTACATTATATTATATTTCTTCAGTGCAGCACTGTTTTGTCTTTGATTTATTAGACTTTGTTCCACTTTTATAGTTGTTTCTTTTTAGGCCTATATATATAGTCTGCCTCAGGGGTGTAAATATAGACAGTGCAGGCAGTGCGGTTGCACAGGGGCCATGAGGTGAAGGGGCCTATAGAGAGTGCGCCCTCCAACAATGTGTTGAGTGGAGAAAAGGCCCTTATGAGTAACTGCCACCTTGAAAATATGCTTGTATTCGAAGAAAAACTCTCAAAAAAACAGTGACAATTGCTATATATGCCCTTGAACAAGGCAAACTCATCTTCATCATTATTTTTTTTGTAAAATAGTCAATAGCATCTATAACAAAATCATATCTTTATTCCAAATAAACTTTAATGAGCTATTACAATTGTTACATTAATAATTTCTCATTTTCATTGGTATTTCTTGTGATATACAGGTGTGCAATGATGATTTCTAGGTAATATTTATGTTAATGTTATCTCGTGTCAAGTCTCTGATCATGTGACAAGACACACAACAGCATACACCATCTGGCCCGTCATAACAGCGTGCACTGGGGCCTGTTAGACGGACCACTGGTCTGTCTGTAAGAACCATGTTGGAGCCTGAGACCTTAATTTCTTTGCTTTACTGTAATTGTGCATATTACAAAAAGACCCTGAAACCTGACACTTAAAAAATATATATTTTTAAAATGGGGATTGTGAAAAGTGGTGAGGTTTTAACAAAGAACTCTTAATTTTTAGACCCATATATTTTACATTTGGCACGTCAGCTTCTGTGGTCTGCACTAGTGTTGTCACATTAAATTATTAGTGGAATTTCTAACTTTAAAATATCGGATATATTGGTATTTGATACAAATTTAAATAGGGAAAAATTACCATTTAGGGCATACATTTTATTTTTTTTGTTAGAGGATAAATATAACAAGGCTAAAACGTTACAATGACCACATTTCTTTTCTTGGTTAGTGGCAGAGCCCAGCAGAATAACTGTAGTAAACACTTACAATAAGAGAGAGACGGTACAGATGTATGGGTGCTGCAGAAAATGAGTATTGACACCATTTAAAATATTCTGAAATGATATGTAAGGAATGATGGGTATTTTTGACAATACTAATCTGCACATGTAGGCTAGCAATACCCTGGGCTGTAGCCAGGATTTAAACAATACTGAGGTCAAATGTCCCTCAGTGGTGTTTAAACGGTTGTTTTAAAGGTCCCTTCACACTACCAGGAAAATATTTCTTTTTAATTATTTTTTTCATTTTTATTTTTATTTTTTTCATTTTTATTTCAACCCTAAAACTGTAAATAACTGACTATTGGTGCTTTCACAACATTTTTTACACAGTGAGATTTTTGATAAAGAATTATTAGTAATGTGGATAGTATGCCAAAATGGGTAAAGGCAAATAATAGAATGGCTAGAACAGTCTCATCAGTTGTGGTAAAATGTGAAATGACATCTAGTCTTATATCACAAAATCAGTGTAATATTGATGTATTGCCCAGCCTTAATTACCTAAAATAATACAATATCCTCAGTGGTCCCCATAACCTTATTATATATTTTTTTCATTGGCAACACATGGGCTCAACAAAATATACAGTACAATTCGATTTAATACGGTGCGATGCGATACGATACAAAATACTTTATTGTCCATGTAGGGAAAGTCGTCTTTGACTCATGAGCTGCACAAGTGTTGTTGCCTTACAATAATAATCCAGAAGAAAAGAAAAGCATACACCACAAAAACATAAAAACACATACTACACACACAATATTACACATCAGCCATTCATGTGTTGCACATAACACAGCACACAGCAGAGCACCATAAGCAAAGCACAACACAATTCCTAAAGCATCAAGCAACATTATTCAAAATCTTAATTGATATTATTGATATTATAATTATAATAATACAGCTGAATTTGATCCAACAAAAGCCTTTTGTATTATTATTATTATTATTATTATTATTATTATTATTTGCTATACCAGTGAAATGGAATATCCAGACATCGACAAAGTAAGTTGATAGTGCTGTATTTGTGTGTTTAATGTTGGATTAAAGCATAGAAATAAGGACCTTGAACAGTTATTGGGGTGTGGACACAAAAGAAATCATAGTCCTTATTAAACGGGGCTTGACTGTTTAAATGATCTTTATTTAATACGATATTCTAGAACTCTGGAGTTATGAAAAAGATCTTGTCTATGTGAGGACACTCCTCTAGCTGAGTGTGACTTTATTTTCCCTGAGTTTAATGTCGTTTAAATGCGGAACTAAAAGCACTACCTGTGGCTTTGGCAGTAAAAATTGTTATCACTGGTTGAATCATTAACCACAGTTCACTGCTCACCTAAAGACAAGCCCTCAGTTTAAACAATAGCAGGCTTACTTGAAACTTCCCTGAAAACCTCATTATCCACAGACTGACAATGTGATTGTCAACTTAAAACTCAAAACTCATCTCCACTTTGTGTTCATGCTTTATTAATAATGATGCATCATTTTGTTTCCTCCCCACAGAGACGTGAGAGAGCCTTTACTACAGTGTCTTCAGCTGATGCTCAACTTTTTTGTACTTTTTGTGTGTAATGAGAAATTCTTCATAACTGATGATATCTGGAAAATGTGTTATTCAGTCTTTATTAAATGTCTTATTAAATGTATATTTTCCTAATAAATGTTATGTTGTTAATCAGTATGGCTGCATTGATTCGGTCTGTTTGAGATCAATAGACTTAGTTAAAATTTTAGGACAAACTTACAGCAATTAATAATAATGTCAGCTGCACAGGAAGTTTATAGTTATGTACAGTGTATGAAACATGAAACTCATCCCTATCATCGTTTGTGGGAGAAATCTTGGACTGGGGCTTTAAAGTTATAGTCATATTTTAGACAATTTTGATAATATTTGTGGTTTTAGATAGTGTCTATATGGGTATATGTGATGACTGCGTGTGTAACTAAGTTGTAATGTTGTTTACATCTAATTTGTTGTCAGGTCTCTTTTATAATAAGCTATTGATTTCGATAAGACTCTCTGAAAATAATTAGTGCAACTAACTAACAATGCATTGCTTGATCATGAGTTCAAACATCCTGTCTCTACTGCGTAATCATAGTGACATACTTAATTATGGTGCCAGGTCACTTAATACCATGATTCATATTTCTATGTGGCACATATGATTAAATTAACAGCTATTACACTATGTTTCATCATACAGCAATATCTTACATACATCATCTTATTGGATGACAAAATGTAGATTTGTTGAGAGATAAATACAGAAAAGACATATTACATTTCAAAGATATTTTTATACATTTTTGCATTACACATACTTATGGTTTGTCCTGTGCCTCTCTAACAAGATGATTTCTTCACTGCAACAATTCCTCTTGTCTCCACCCAGTGTCTTGTAGGGTTCCTCGCAACCCTGTCACCAGAATAAATGTTGGCATTGTACATTTTGGCAGACCACAGATACATTACATTTGTACATTGTTATGTAGCTGCCACATTGTAACTCTATGTTTCAACAATGCTGTGGTTACATGTAGTTAGGTTTAGGCACAAAAAAACACCTGGTTATGATCAGGAAAACATCATGTTTTGGCTTTTGTGGCACAGTCTCGACAAACAACACAACAATATCTCGATAAAAAAAGAACAATCACTTTTTGCAGCACAATTCCAGCAAGAAATGAGCAAGCAATTTCTTGTAAATGCAGCAATGTCTCAGTAACAAAAAAAACTCTTTCATGGTACTATCCTGAGAGGAAGTGCAGCAATGTCCTTTTGTGGCTCCTGGTGGAAACACAGCAATGAGTCCCTAAAAAAAATTTCACCCGCACTCTCAGGTCTTCCTCTTCCATCCACCTTACTGTCCCGCCAGTCTGCTTGACCACCATGGGGTCTAAAGCCTTCAGCTGCTCTGCCCCCCACCTCTGGGACTCAAATAGCCTTTTCAGTGTTACTCTTGTCCGTCTAGCCACACATATCTGCTATTTACACCAAATTTTATTCACTGTAAACTTGTTTTGCTGATTATTTATTTGTTGTTATGTTATTACTATTTTGTTATTTATTATGTTACTATTTATTTTAGAGTGTCTTGAAAGGTGCCTATAAATAAAATGTGTTATTATTATTATTATTATTATTACTACTATTATTACTATTATTGTTATTTATTCACATCTTGTGGCTAAAAGCTGCTGGAAACGCAGCAATGACTCTCTAAAAAACAGCTGGCTTTGTTGTCTGTTGGTCTCAAACAGGTCTGCAGATTGGCAGGCATCTCACCAAGGTGACACGCCATCCACCATCCCCTCCACCTCCGATGGAGATGATGACTACTTCACTTTAGAAACGTTAATATGATATGTATGAAATGTACAAATGTAATGCATTCATGGTCTGCAGAAACACACAATGCCAACAAATTATTCTGGTGTCTGGACTATTCCTCAAGGGTACTTCTTTTGTCCTATACTGTTTGTTTTTTTAAGTTTTATTTATATGCTATATTGGGTCACATCATAAGCCATTACAGTATTTCCTGCTGTTTTTATGCAGACAATATGCTGTTTTATCTTTACTTTAATATTAATGATTTTAGCAGACAAGTGATTTTTCATGACCACATTTATATCATCTAGAGATGAATGGACCAAAACTTCCTGCCCACAGTAAGTTTTAATTTGTAACTTCATGGTTAGAGTATCGTAAAAGACTTCTCTGGCTTGTCTTTGAAGCAGCTAGAACTAACAATGTATCAAGTGACAGAGTGAAAACAATGTGACACTGGGTGCGTTTCCATCCACCTCTTTTTATGCAGATTTTCTATTTCCATAAAACAACTGAGTGGAAACCCCCTAAAATTTGATAAGATCTCAAAAGCAGTTAGAAAAGTTTTAACAGTTGGCGCAGGTGGAAAAGTGGGTGGATTGATAAAAGGTAATGGAAACAGATTCAGCGAACTGCATAGGCTACACATGCTGTCTTTGTCATCTCTGGATGGCTTTTAATATGCTTAAAGAATGTATGGACACAGGACTGTTACCAAACAACACATTCTCACTTCGACTATGTCACATATCGATGTTTGGTCATGGACTTTCCACGTCCAGAGAGACTTGCAGGGTAGCCTGGGTGCTTTGGTTGACGTTCTAGGAAGCCATGTCAAGTTCTGCCTGTTACATGCATTGTCTGTTTTTTTCACAGGAATTTTACCATTTACATACATTCTCTGTCAGAAAAAAACGCACGTTGGTACAACACCGCAAAACAACGTTATTTTTTTCCTTAACAACAAATACACATGGTTGGGTTTAGGAAACCCAACCATTGGATCCACCCACCAGTAAACTGTGACGGCAACTGACCGCATATCATACTGATGTTAAAGGACAGCTTTTTTCAACAGGGTCTGACACCACAAGTCACTGCCCAAGCACCAGAGTGAGACCAGGTTGCAAAACTCCTCCATGAGCACAGAGCTGTAACATTAGCTGTTCAAAACTCCATTGTTTAGTGGGCTTTTAACTACGACATCTTGGTGCGCCATAGACTGGAAAAAAAATGGACGTAGCTACTGTGATGTCATCCACTGGTTTGTGGAGTCCTGTTTTGAAGCTGTTTTGAGTTTGGCATTTCAGCTGTCGCCATCTTGGTTTTTTGGAGCTAGAAGTGACCATATTTGGTCAGCCTATCACTCAGAGCAGCCCACTCTTAATTAGGCATAAATTTTAGCCTTAACAAAATATAAATGGGTGAGTGCTATAAAAATTCAACCCTCACCCCCTTCCCCCAGAGGTTGCCACCTGTGTTGTCCCCTCGCTTGCAGTGGTATAATAACCAGAGAATTTGAAGAATCCATGAACCAACTCCCAATATCTGCATAACAGCAGTGGATAGAAAAGCACTGGAATTTTTTTGTTTGTTTGTTTGTTTTGTTTTTTGCTGATTTTCTGAAAATTCAGCTAAAATTTACGCTATATTTGATGAAAAACCCAGCGAATGTATAAGGACTTATTCTTAATAATAAACCAACAGATAATTATCACCTGAATCTAGAGCTGCCCACGGCTTTAAAGAACCCTGTAGTGACTTTCAGCTCATTGGTCAGAGGTCCAGCCCAACTACCACTGATGTAGTAGATGCCCCTGTTTTATATCACTCTCCCCATTCTCATAGTGTCTTTTTGACTGAAGCAGTTTTCGGCAAAAAGCTTTGAAAACCGACCGTACAGCAAACACCACAACTAAAAGAGGGAATATTGGACTCAGATTCATCAATTGGATGCAAATATAAGTCTAAATGAATGACAATGTTGTTATATAATTGAATCAGTACTTAAACAAGAGTTTGCAAACACCCCTCACAAAAATCAGTAGGCTACTTGAAAGTTTAAGTAATCAACTTAAGCTTTTAACTCGCTGAGTTCACACAAATTCCCACAGGTATTGTGTCAGCATTATCAGTCATAGCTGGTAATGACAGCTACACAGGGGGGTCTATGCACCTGAAGCACTGTGAATACTAAAATCCTACACCACCTTACAAAACATACAGAACTAGTTTTTGTAGCCTAAAAATAAAATCCATTCAGTCAAACTTTATTAACTTTAATTTGGGTATGGTAAGAAGCAAAATAAAATCATCAGAATAGACACACCCATCAGGTAGTTCATAAATCAGGAGCAGCTTCTGCTGTGATAACAGCAGGAAATGTGTTTGGATCAGACTAACAGCTCAGCCAGGTTCATGCTGCGACCCTTACCCCCACAAACACCAGGTTTATGATTCTGCATGATGTTACTGATAAGGTGGGGGGAGACTGAATATGAATATATAATGTCAATAAATGTGCACTGGTTGAAGACTGCTGTGTAAAAAGAGGTGTAGCTGGCAGCAGGCTTCACTGTTCCCACCCATGTAGATAACGAACGTCAGTGTGTAACCTTTGGAACCAGTAGGTTTTATTATACTGCTGCTTCCTCTGACTGTGGCTGTGCTCTAACTCAGTCATTTCTGCCTGCATTGTTAATTCTGCGAATACACTGCAAAGAAGCCCATTCAACCACTTTCACTGCTGAAGTGGGATTTTCAAATTTCCTATGACAACATACATCATCAGTGACAAGGGAAGGAAAAAGTAAACTATGCAGTACAGGCCTGGAGGAGGCCTAAAACAGGCAGGCGCAAAAACACAAGTAAGAGAAGGGGAAGTGAGAGAAAAATTAGAAATTAGGGTGGAAGACAGATAAAAGAAAAATAGATAAATAAGTAAAAATAATTAAATTAATAAAAAGAATAAATAAATAAAATCAATTAAAAGCCTAGTCCCTATTAAACACCCAGTCCCTTTTACTAGCCCATTTTGACAAATAAATGTCTGTTGCAATAAGACGCCTGGTCTGGTTGCCAAGCAGCTCTTTTTTTTTTTTTTACAGAAGTTCTTTGGATGTATACAACTGGGTTGTTGGTAGTGACGTCCAAACAAAGCTTCATGAACCACCAGTTGTATTTGCTGAACCCACTAGATGGCGCTCTTGGTGTAATGAAAAAGGCTCAAGGGATGGCAATGCAGTTTGGTTTCAACCCTTTGTTGAACAAAGAGTGCCAGAGTGGACCCAAAAAATTAAAGAAAATGGTTCATGAAGCTTCATTTGGACATCGCTAGTTGTTGGCTACTTCAAATAATGTGTCCATTCTTCAATTACCCTGTAAGTTGTTCATATTCCTTTAGTCCCTAAGGGTCCCCAGATCAAAAGAATCAATGGGTTTTTCATAAAAATTAATCCAAGTTGTGAGTATTGTTTTAACAGGATAAAGTGGTGTTGTGTCTGTGTGCTGGGTGCTGTAATCCTCGAGTGCTGTAACTCTCTCTGATGTGCTGTCTGTCAGAGCTAAATCAAATGAATGATTCATAATGAATGTGTTATCTGAGGCCTAATTTTATACAAGTAATATTCATACTGGTTTAAATAAACATAATTAACAAAATAAACAAATAAACAATTTAATCATATTTCCCGATCTTTGCTGAGCAACAGTTTTGTGTAAAAGGAATTAAAAGCCTGTCCCATATAGACAACTGTCCCAAAAAAAGCCAGCGGATTTCAGTGGTTTAAAAAAAATTATAGCCTGGGCTATTGATTCAAGTGTTATGGTACATACAATTCTGCCCTGGCTGTCCTGACCCACCCCAGATCCACCTCTGTGCCTCTTTGACCTCTGGAACCTAACAGAGATGCCCTCCAATGAGCACAAGATCTTTCACACGGAAAAGCCACCCTCTCACTCAAAATATTGTTTGTTTATGTATTCCTTTAGATATTTAATTATTTATATATTTTGTTTTGGCTTGTTTGAGTCTAGTTATCCTGCTTGTCTTGTGCTGTGTCATAGATTTCATTTGTTTGCATGTTGCTCACTTGCAGAAATAAAAAACAAGTAATATAAAATAACACTACATCACCAAAAGGTACAAAAAATAACTGAAGCAGAATGAATCTGAGATGACTAGTAGGAGTTTAACAGGATGAAGCACACTGAATCACAAGCCCTACTACTCTTAGTGACTTTAGATCATTGACATAGAATGATATAAAGAGGCAGGGCCATATAGCCAATATTAGCTGTTTATTTTGGAAATACCAAGCTCATGAGCCACCACTTGGTACATGCTACTTGCTAGTACTTGCTACTTGCTAAGTATATATATATATATATATATATATATATATATATATATATATAGATTTATTGTTCGTTAGTATCTCCCATTGTCTGGTTCCCAGTATTCAGGTGGAGTTTATTTACTTTTTTTGATTAAGGAAAGTCACATATAGCCCAAAAATGACCAGGATCATTCATAAAACTATCATTTGTGATATTTATAGGATGTTAATTCCCTCCAATGTCAGTAAACCCACCAAAATCCATGCATGTTATCAGTATGCTATGGTTGGTTGTTGATCTAAGTTGGATTGCCCTATTCAGCAAGATAACAGAGTGAGAAATCCACTTTAACCACAGCACCTTCCCTCTCTGATACATCCTATAGAAAGGTCTACATCACCAGCCGCAGTGTTGACCTGGTATCAGCTGTGGTTCAGTAACAGCCTCTCAAAGGCCAGGACTGAATACATGTGTATGTGGTTGAAATTGGGATATATAGGATGATAACAATAATCTTGTTGTAAGAAATCATCATTTTGGATTGTAGCACCTTGCCATTGTAACAGGCTGGTATAGAAGCAGTGTCTGCTCCAACTGCTTCTTATAACAGTCTCAAACGGCTGTGTGTAGGATCTGAAAATATCACTTTGGCGACTCCTAGTGGGAGAATAAAAAAGAAAAACACTACACTGGTACACACTGGCACCAATGAATGTGGCTGGCACAAACAGCAAGTAGGTTGGACCTTACATTTCACCCTGATAAGTATTTTATATGATTCATCAACCTCATACTCAGAATTGTCAAAACTTCATATTTTACTGTAGGTCTGTTTGAAAAATGTCCTGTAGACATACATTTTGTGTTTACCATTCAGATGATTGATTGCAAACAAGGAGTCTGTTTTAAAAACCTTCATCAGATCAGTGTATTCAATGATTAAGCAGCCCTATACTTATTTTGGAGTTGTCCTCATACTGTTATTGTTTGAATCATTTCTCCAGATTTAGGCTATTCATTTCCACATGTGTAAATTCCACCTATGTAAATTGTTTATACTCCATTCATTAGATACATGCTGTTTGGTTTTATGATGTCAGCCACTCAAAACAATAACTATATTGCCATGTACATCTTTTTATCACCTTTGTCATCATCACTTTTATATCTATATAATGTAAGTTTTATAACAGAGGTTCAACAGCACAGCCAAACCATTCAGTACTCAAATCTTTGCCCATTATCAGGCCGTATCCTGAGTACAGGGCTGGAGGGGGAGTTTCCTGAATTATTTAGAGTGAATCCTCATGCAACCAAATTGAATGGATCCACCTATCACTGCAGTAGCAGTTGTTTATTTTGTAATAGGCATATATAACAAAACACAACACTTCAAAGAATAAAGCTGACATTTTCACTATATTTATGCCTCTGTAAATTTTGTTCAGTATCATGACATCAGTAGTTGTTTTGATAGTGATCTCCAAAGAGGTGCCTTCCAGCCTGCAATCAAAACAGTAACAATAAACATTATGTTTTAAATACATCTTTCTTTTGGGATTGTTCACCAAAAAGAAACAAGATAGTAATGCTACACCCATTCAAAAAATGTATACATTTTATTGCTATGGTCTAAAAAAGTCCCAACATATTAGTAAATATAAACAACTTTCACCCAAATCCAAAAACTAGAGTACTAAAACTCAAACTTGTGATGTCATAGGGTATTATGTCTGGAGCTGCTCCATAGACAACAAATGGATGACCTTCCCATACACTACAATAGAATAAAGCTCATTTGAGTATCTAACAAAAACATTCTGTGGGTCTACAGAATCAGCGACCAGTTGCACAAAAAACCTCCTTAAATATCTCCTTAAGTGTGACACTTAAGACTTAATTTCTCCTTAGCTAATGGACTTACACAGTTGCACAGAATCCCTTAAAAGGTTTCCTTTGTTAAGACAAAAACATTGACTCACTTCCTGTGTTGAAAGAGATTTCACAGACTAAAAGTTTCCATGGAGATTGTTTGTTTTCTTGAACTAACGCTCATGATGCCTGTTATCTTCTCACAAAGTTGGAAAGTTAGATAATGAAAAAATGGCAGAAGAAAGGAAGACAAGAAAACCATATTGGTCAGAGGAGGAAAGGATTGCACTTCTGGAGGAATACAATCACAGAAAGCTCATACTACAATATAAATTCGATCAGAAAATGGAAAACGACTGTAGAAAAAAAAAGCAAAAAGGAATTCAGCCAATCTATAGTGTAAACTCATATGCATTGGATTCTAGATAGAGTTGGAAGTACCTGAAGTTTTTTTTTTTTTTAAACCTTACTTTGGTTGCTAAGGTCTGTTGTGCAATGGTAAAGGGATTCCTTGAGTATAAGACCAAGACAAGGAGAAAAACCTTTATAAGTGAACATTGTAAGCAAACCTTAAAGAGAAGACTTAAGGGTGTTTTGTGCAACCGATTTTATTTGAGGAAACCTTAACAAGGACAACTGGCCCCAGGTTCCCATTCATTGTCTATGGAGCAGCCTCAGATACTTGATGACATCTCAAGTTTGAGACTTCCTTCCCTGGTTTCTGGCTTTAGGCTTGTTCGAGATGAGCCAGGCCTGCGCAGATTCGATCACCGGTGATCGGCGCACAGTGCATGCCGGTTAGTTTTGTGTCCGACTTCACCCCGACTTGCTCTGACGTATTACAAAAGTGGACGGCGATAAAATCGCGAGAGCGAGGCGGTCGCAGTCTTTAGAGCCAGGCGCTGCGTTGCAGTTGCTCTCCACCATAGACATATATACACGTATATATAGACGTATATATGTCTATGCTCGTAGCCATAGACATATAAAGAGGGTTCGAGGGCCCGTTCAACGCTGCTTGCAGCTTTAATTTTACTTGTTTTCTTAACTTAACACCACTGTGAATGATGAATATGACTGATACAATTATTATTCAAACAATAATTAATTTGTTTTATATAGAGGCCCAAAACTGACAGACACAAATATAAAGTATTTTATTTAACTTTTTTTGCATTACCAACTTATTTCATTTTTTTCTTTTTATCTTAATGATTTTTGTTTCCTATTTTTTTTCAAGCAACATTCCTCATTTTCCTCACCAAATATCCAAATAATGAAAATGAGACGGGACGTGTACGTACCTTTAGCTGGAACCAGGCGTCCTGGGTACACAGACGAATATCACAGGCTGTGATCAGATCAACACCTGTGGCAGAGCACAACATCCACAGTGAACATGAAAGTGTGGAAACTCACTAAAGCTTTTCACATGTTTTTTTTCTCTACCAGTTTAAATTACACACCTTTCTCAGATACAATGTTTGCAGCATGCAGGAATTACTCCTCTAAGTGATTACATACTGTAGTAACTCCTGTATAAACCCACAAATCTAATGTTGTGATATGGACCCCTGGTCTTTAAAATCCGAATTTATGGCTGCGCTATGACAGTGTGATGATGATGTCCTACCTCCTCCAACACAGGCTCCATGGACGGCCACCAGAACAGGCTTCGGACACTACAAGAAAAAAAAAAAAATCAATAATTTCATAGGAAATGATAACCCAATATTTTAAATGCTGTACAAATACATAATCATGTCTGTGACCAGTCCAATCTTATAATACCTCAGTGTGATAAACAGACCCACTCCTAAGGTATGACCGGAGGTACAAGTATTCAGATCCTTTACTTAAGTAAATGCACTAGTACCACACTGTGAAAACGTCGGCGTTCTGCAGGGTAAAATTACTGTTTCTGTCTAAAGAGGTCTGGTGGCTTTTAAGAGCTTCAACAGGGCAGCAGCAAAATGTATTTCAGGTACCTGAAAAAAAGCCCATCTAAAAAAAAAGTCAGTATCAGTTTAAGTGTTCGCTGTATTTGGAACATTGTCTCTGCTTTATCTTGCTGTCAAACAGCCCTTTCCGACAGATAACTGAGGCCGTTAGCTATGATTTCTTTAAAGCCACCAGACACTACTGACAAAAACAGGGATTTCAACATGCAGAACATGGGAGCTGCTGCTCTACTGCTGCCTCAGTCAGTTAATTTGTGTTATTCTGTGACATTGTTAAATCCCTTTAAAACAACAAAGTCACACAATAGCACAATAACCTAATGTTATAACTTTACTGTAGGCATTAGCTTGCAGGCTGGCATGAGCCATCTGTCATAGCATCACATTGTGGAAACCTGGATCGGTATTGAAACATCATATTGATAAATTACATCTCTGCTGGATTACTGTGTTGAAAAATGGCATGAATTCATTGAAAAAAGGCTGCATCACTGTTACTGAGTAAAATTCTGTGACACTGTATGATTTACAGTATCGTATCATCTGGTGTTTCCCCTGTACAGAGCACTTAGAGGGGTAAAGGTTATATGACGCCACGTTTCTAAAATAAAATGACAGATTTGAACGTTTCAGGAAGCTGACCTTCTCTATGACGGAGAACGTCTCTTGATACTTGGTGATTATTTTTCTCAGGTTCCAGGACATTCTGGCCATGTCGTCACCCTCTGGTTGGATTACGTCGCTGGCCATGTCCATCAGGTCAATACCTGAACAGCAGCACAGCACAAAAAATAAATACCAACTTTACTATGAGGATACAGTCTTTAAAAATGCAAACAGTGGGATACCCACCAGCTGTGAAGATCTTCCCGGATCCAGAAACCACCACCACTCTGCAGTCAGGGTCTGCAGCTATCTCATTAAAACAATCCACCATCTCCCTGAGAGAAAAATACCAAACGTTCTGATCAGTGTTGGATAAACTGCTGTATAAATACTTTCGTACAAGTGCTTCAGTCATGAATTGATTACTAGTTACATGTTAAGTCTTTTACAATATTTCTTGTGATTTCAGGACAAACTGTTGCTTTAGGAAGGACATTTGCTTTGTTTTGTATGGTTTTGGACATACTGATTTAAACAGGTTCTTGCCTCCAGAAAGCTTTGTTCATGGCGTTGCGTTTCTCAGGGCGGTGCAGCTCTACATGTGTGATGGACTCAACTGGGTGACTGATGGCCAGGGTGGTGTAAGGAGAGGAGGTACCACCTGAAGACAACATGGCCCTGACCACAGCCTGACTGGGCAGCCAGGACCTCCTGTCTGAGAGGAGAGAGACAGAATGACACAAACAACAGCGCAAGTTCATCCAGGACTGAACTCCTGTGAGGACGACAAACTCTTACAGTAACTTTGGATTTGACAGAACAAGACGTTTAAAGAAAATGTGAGGGAGGATTTTTGCTATTTTGTGAGGTTTTAATAGATTTTAAAATATTGAGTTAAAGAAATAATCAAGAGATTAATCAATAACAATAGTAATATTTCCTGTATTTTCCTTTCCACTGCAATAACAACAGACTATTCTGTAACAGAATCTAATAATACTTGTTTTTCTCCATTCATTTAGTCGACATACATGAAGTACAAAGTGCCACACAGGGGAACTAGCAGTAGAGGAAATTTGTGTGGTAACAATCAAACAGAAGGTGTGGCAACATTGAGTAGTAATCTGTTAGCTGATCCACATAAAATTAATCAGCGACAATTTTGATGATCACTAAATCCTTCCAATTGTTTTTCAGACAAAATTCATGACTTCTAGCTTCTAAATTGTGAGTATTAAATGCTTTTATTGGTCTTGTGTGATAGACAGTTTTAGGTTTTGAACTAGTGGAAAACCAGACATTTAACAACATCTCCTTGGGCTTTTGCAAACTGATTTTTTTTTTTTTTTTACTATTTTTCACTTTGATAACTTCTGTAACCTCTGAAAGAGTGCAATACATCTTTTTTTTTATTTCATTTATTTTCCACCCCTAGCCTATCTGTCTGCCTACTGTACATGCACATAAAAACACCTGTGTATGTAGACAATGAACACCAGAAGTAAGTAGACTATGTGATGTAATTTCCACCTGCAGTGTTGCACAGTTAGACTCCTTAATGTTTACATGCACAGCTGTTTGCACCATGCACAAATTACATATATGGCCTTAAACTTTCAATGTAAACTGCTTTTAAACTACATTATCTGCATTTCTTATTCATTTGTTTTGCTCATTCATCACTATTTTCTGGCACTTTATGGACTTAACTATTAATTGAGAAAATAATCCGCATGTTAGCTGTTACTGAATATGAACATGAGTTGATTGAAGTGTTAAAGCTTAAGAGCTGAGTTCTGCAGTACAACCCTGCATGTTACATGAAAACTAATGCTGGTGACCTTTCACCTACAGAGCCCTCCTGAGCTTTTTAACACTGTTTAATACTGATAATTAGTGATGTTCAAATGAAGCTTCATGAACCACCAGTTGTATTTGCTGAACCCACTAGATGGCACTCTTGGTGTAATAAAAAAGGCTCAAGGGATGACAATGCAGTTTGGTTTCAACTAGCAATGGCCAAATAAAGCTTCATGAACCATTTCCTTTTTTTTTTGGGTCCACTCTGACACTCTTTGTTCAACAAAGGGTTGAAACCAAACTGCATTGCCATCCCTTGAGCCTTTTTCATTACACCAAGAGCGCCATCTAGTGGGTTCAGCAAGTACAACTGGTGGTTCATGAAGCTTCATTTGGACATCACTACTGATAATCGTTTATCTACAAGGTAGCACGAGCAGATGCATTATGAAGTTTCTTGACATTACAGCACATTTTCACTGATAACATGACAAACAGCAAAAGAGCAAAACAAAACACTGTCACTTACATTTGGTGAGAACTGACCGGCAATCATTGACAACATCGCCCTTTGGACGTTGCAGACTCTTCAGTGATCGGTACAACGTCAGCACACAGAGAGATTTATTTCACCTGTCTCACCTGTCTCTTCTCTGTGCTGTTGAATCACGTTAGCATGTAGCTACAGTGACGCTAGCTAATGCTAACGAGTTATAAACAGGAAAATGTCTTTGGTGCTAATGCTAGCTTCACGCCAACAAACGTACAAGTTAGGCTGCAGGGTGAAGGCCGACAAATATAATAGAAGTGTGTGCTATGAATAAAACGTCCATGACCCAGGTTAACCCCTCCTTCACTCACTTTACTCTACCTCTATTCTAATTGGCCTGATACGGTGGCCGACGAGGCTCAAAAAACGACAGCAAAACCCGGTCATAGCCTGGTTTCATACACCAAAACATTTATACCACAAAGTTGGAGGGATGACATTTTGAGAATAGATTTTGAACTGTCTAAACTGCTCAATAAGCTGATTCCACTAATGGATATTGTTCAAAAATGATATTCACATCACAGACAGCGTAATTTCACAGCGCATGGCGCCACCTTGTGGAATAATACAACCATTACATGATAAAAATACCTTATTAGTTTGAGACAAACGTTTTATATGGTGTTGGTTTAATGAATGTAGGTGGGCATATTATACCGTCCAATTCATTTATCAAAGTGTTTGATATTGAGCTACTATATACTATGATTTTTTTTAATGAACTGACACTTTGACATATTAAACGCTGACTTTTTAAATTAACTTTTTATGGTATCATTCTGACTATACTATACTATGCCCCTTTAGAATAAAATTTTATGATATACTAAACTGACTTGATCTTTTTGACATTATACTTTTTTAAACGAAATGATTACTTTATTACTTGCTTTACTGTGACTTTTTAAATGAAAACTTTACGACACACTATACTGACTTTTTTTTTAATGTACTTTTCCTTATAAGGGCTCAGAAAGCAATTAAGGGGGAAACACTAATAAGCAGTCTGATGCTCTCAGAATAAAGGTACTTATGTACATGGCATGTGTTGTATTATTACTTTTTCTAGTATTATAGTGTGCTGCAGCTCTGCTTTTAATTTATGCAAGTGGTCTTGCTGTAACCCAGTAGAAGCTACTGCTGAACTGCTGTTTGCAGGTACAATAATTGGCAAACACTGTACTGTCTTTTTATTTCATTACTTTCAAATGTGGTAGAAAAATGTGATATCATAACATATGAGTGTTGAAGTGTCAGCCATTATGTTGCACTGCGTGTTTAATTTATGTAGACACTATAGGTTTTCATTTATTGTAAATGTAACATTTTTTAGGTTAAAGTTAGGGCCTTGCTGCATTTTATTATATTATATTTTTTGGTTGTTGTTTTTTTGTTGTTAGTTAAGTAGCCTAGCAGTAATTACACAGACAGCTATCATGAAAGAGGGAGAGATGCTAATAAAAAAAATCAGTGAAAAAAGTAGCACTTAAATAAAGTAAAATAAAATAACTAAAATAATTATATGAACAAATGTGATTTTTTTTCAAGTTTTCTGTCTCAATCACACGCACGCGCGTGCGTCATGAAATGTCATGGAAACAGAATGATGACCCGGCCGAGGTGGGGTATAAAAAGGCCTGCACACGCTCAGATCTCTCCTTTTACACTTGAGCTTGGACTAGAGCCAGACGGTGGAAAGATAGCTCTTTGAGTTTAGAAGTAGAAAGCAGATCTTGTTGGACAACACTTTACAAACCTTTGGATTACTACATTTTGTGGGAAACCGAAGATCCCGAAGATGGCCCGGACCCTGGAGGACCTCCTGTGCGGCCTGCACATCGACTGCACAGGTAAGACAACTTTTCATTGATTGATTGATTGATTGATTGATTGCACTTTAATAATCCCCAAAGGGGAAATTCATTTGCCACCAAGCCACATCACAAAACAACAAACAATCAACAGGACAGTAGATAGATCAAGACAGGGCACAGTTCAACATACAATCATACAGTCACAGGACAGATAAATACATCAAGACAGAGCACAACTTTAACTTTTATTTTAATGTTTTACTGATGATTTGACCTCTTAAATTGTTAAAAGCCTTATCAGTGTGGAGATTCATATCATTTTAGAAATTTAAGGTGGACAGTTCACATCATGTTATTAGGCCTGTTGGAAAACAGCAGACTTGGTGAAAACAGACGCTAACTCAGGATTTATCGTGTCATTTATTTTTTGGACAGAATATGTTAAATATACCGGAACATGTGTGGAGTATATTAACAATTAATGCAGTGATTTGAAAACACTTTTGTTTTTAACATGTTTGAGGGGTCACATCTTCTAAATGTGAAAATTTGAGACTGAATCGACCGAAAAAAGATGGCGAATGGGCCGAATTTCAAATAATATCACAAATGCTATTTAGTTGTGCACCATGGAGACGATTGAACTATTAGGAGTGACGTCATGACGTAGGACGCACAGGTGTAATCAAACCAGTATGGCAGTAGTATGGTATTTTGTTTTGATGGTACAAGAGACCGATTAATTTAGTTGTTTGGGACTGAAGTTGGTGTCCGAGTCACAGCTTCCGATTGACATTTCTGAGTCCACCTTTAATGTCACATTTAACGCCTGTGGATGGTGGTATTTAGTCATTTTCGTGAACTGAAAAATTGAACAAATACGGGGAAGATGAAATGAGAATGATCAGTAGAGTGCAATTGTCCTAAATTTTGAGCATTTTAACTGTAGCATATTTTGCTTATTGTCCTTACTCATGGTAAACTGCTACTCAGTCTTGCTATTTCTGCCTATTTGCTGTGGTCTTGTTTGCTCTGTATTAAACATGTCTTACGAAGCTAGTACTCCAGTATGACAGCAGATGTCAAAGGGTATCATAATCCTGAGTTTTATTCATTTTACTGTAGTATTTTGTCGTAATGATCTCAAACCCTTTACTCTATTTGTGACAATACAAAAAGGGTGATTGCACTGCTTCTTTTTTTAATCCAGACCACATTAGACCAGGTCCAGATCACAAACCACTATACTTAGACTAGTCAAATCTGGACTAGATTATCTCAGAGAGGCTTAAGTGTCTTTAAAATACAGTTTCTGATTCGTGAAACCTTCACTCTATTTGTGACAATGCAAAAAGGGTAATTGCACTGATTTTTTTCATCCAGACCACATTAGACCAGGTCCAGATCACAAACCACTATACTTAGACTAGTCAAATCTGGACTAGATTATCTCAGAGAGGCTTAAGTGTCTTAAAAATACAGTTTCTGATTCATGAAACCTTCACTCTATTTGTGACAATGCAAAAAGGGTGATTGCACTGCTTTTTGTTTTAATCCAGACCACATTAGACTAGGGTGAGTGACCTGGACCTGTTCTAAAACTTTAGCCTCTCTGAGATAATGAGTCTGTGGAGTCTCCATGTTAATCTAGTCCAGATATGACAGGTCTAAGTATAGTGGTTTGTGATCTGGACCTGGTCTAATGTGGTCTGGATGGGGAAAAAAGCAGTGAAGTCGCCACAGCTTCCAATTGACATTTCTGACTCCACCTTTAATGTCACATTTAACGCCTGTGGATGGCGGTATTTAGTCATTTTCATGAACTGAAAAA
This sequence comes from Cephalopholis sonnerati, assembly GCA_019142605.1. Taxonomy (NCBI): domain Eukaryota; kingdom Metazoa; phylum Chordata; class Actinopteri; order Perciformes; family Serranidae; genus Cephalopholis; species Cephalopholis sonnerati. Next base: position 45,905 of record JAGQAX010000168.1, read on the forward strand.
TTGAACAAATCCGGGGAAGATGAAATGAGAATGATCAGTAGAGTGCAATTGTCCTAAATTTTGAGCATTTTAACTGTAGCATATTTTTCTTATTGTCCTTACTCATGGTAAACTGCTACTCAGTCTTGCTATTTCTGCCTATTTGCTGTGGTCTTGTTTGCTCTGTATTAAACATGTCTTACGAAGCTAGTACTCCAGTATGACAGCAGATGTCAAAGGGTATCATAATCCTGAGTTTTATTCATTTTACTGTAGTATTTTGTCGTAATGATCTCAAACCCTTTACTCTATTTGTGACAATACAAAAAGGGTGATTGCACTGCTTTTTTTTTAATCCAGACCACATTAGACCAGGTCCAGATCACAAACCACTAGACTTAGACTAGTCAAATCTGGACTAGATTATCTCAGAGAGGCTTAAGTGTCTTTAAAATACAGTTTCTGATTCGTGAAACCTTCACTCTATTTGTGACAATGCAAAAAGGGTAATTGCACTGATTTTTTTCATCCAGACCACATTAGACCAGGTCCAGATCACAAACCACTATACTTAGACTAGTCAAATCTGGACTAGATTATCTCAGAGAGGCTTCATTTTCTTAAAATACAGTTTCTGATTCATGAAACCTTCACTCTATTTGTGACAGTGCAAAAAGGGTGATTGCACTGCTTTTTGTTTTAATCCAGACCACATTAGACCAGGGTGAGTGACCTGGACCTGTTCTAAAACTTTAGCCTCTCTGAGATAATGAGTCTGTGGAGTCTCCATGTTAATCTAGTCCAGATTTGACAGGTCTAAGTATAGTGGTTTGTGGTCTGGACCTGGTCTAATGTGGTCTGGATGGGAAAAAAAAGCAGTGAAGTCGCCACAGCTTCCAATTGACATTTCTGAGTCCACCTTTAATGTCACATTTAACGCCTGTGGATGGTGGTATTTAGTCATTTTCATGAACTGAAAAATTGAACAAATCCGGGGAAGATGAAATGAGAATGATCAGTAGAGTGCAATTGTCCTAAATTTTGAGCATTTTAACTGTAGCATATTTTTCTTATTGTCCTTACTCATGGTAAACTGCTACTCAGTCTTGCTATTTCTGCCTATTTGCTGTGGTCTTGTTTGCTCTGTATTAAACATGTCTTACGAAGCTAGTACTCCAGTATGACAGCAGATGTCAAAGGGTATCATAATCCTGAGTTTTATTCATTTTACTGTAGTATGTTGTCGTAATGATCTCAAACCCTTTACTTCATTTGTGAAAATGCAACCAGGGTGATTGCACTGCTTTTTTTTTTTTTAAATCCAGACCACATTAGACCAGGTCCAGATCACAAACCACTAGACTTAGACTAGTCAAATCTGGACTAGATTATCTCAGAGAGGCTCACATGTCTTAAAAATACAGTTTTTTTTATTCTTGAAACCTTCACTCTATTTGTGACAATGCAAAAAGGGTGATTGCACTGCCTTTTTTTAAATCTAGACCACATTAGACTAGGGTGAGTGACCTGGACCTGTTCTAAAACTTTAGCCTCTCTGAGATAATGAGTCTGTGGAGTCTCCATGTTAATCTAGTCCAGATTTGACAGGTCTAAGTATAGTGGTTTGTGGTCTGGACCTGGTCTAATGTGGTCTGGATGGGGAAAAAAGCAGTGCAATCACCTGTTTGCATTTTCACAAATAGAAAGGGTTTGAGATCATTACGACAAAATACTACAGTAAAATGAATAAAACTCAGGATTATGATACCCTTTGACATCTGCTGTCATACTGGAGTACTAGCTTCGTAAGACATGTTTAATACAGAGCAAACAAGACCACAGCAAATAGGCAGAAATAGCAAGACTGAGTAGCAGTTTACCATGAGTAAGGACAATAAGAAAAATATGCTACAGTTAAAATGCTCAAAATTTAGGATAATTGCACTCTACTGATCATTCTCATTTCATCTTCCCCGTATTTGTTCAGTTTTTCAGTTCATGAAAATGACTAAATACCGACATTTAAGTGGACCAAGAAATTTCAATCTGAAGTTGTGAATCAGATACCAACTTTTGAGTGCATGTGCATGTCCTGCGTCCAGGCTGATATCATCTGCTACATGTGATGTGCATCTCATAAACTGTGAGAATACTGAGTTATTAACTACCAGTTCAGCCTGCACAGAACTCACTGTGGTATCTTTGGATTCATTTAGCCATGATGCACTGCGTACAGTAATGCGATGCATATTAAATGCATTTGTGCTGTTTATTGCAAACAAAGACACACAGACGCTGAGGTCGATTCAATTGTTTGGTGCAAAATAACTGCCTTTACCCAGTCTCCTACTCAGCACTTGTTTAATTGATCCACTCACACATGGATCACACGTTATGCTGTATTACACAGCATTCATTGATTGTCATGCTCTCATCTGTTCACATTAAGAGACTGAGCTGCACAGTATTAGATTTTACTGTTTGTCCTATGTTTTGGTGGCTTTGTTACAAATGCAGTTGTATTTAGTATATGGGTGTGTTGTAGTGTTTTCATATTTCATATTTAATAAGAGACTTAATTACAAATGCTTATAATCAGATTTTTTCCCCTCAGATGGTGCTATGCACGCCTTTGAGCATCTGGTTGAGGTAGGTGAGGTCGAGACTGACTTCCTCGATGACGGTAAGTATGAGGTAAGTGACTATTTTGACCCTTACGGTGAAGACTCTGGATATGACGATGACTGGTCTGACCAGGAGAGTGAAGATTTTTGGTACGGGTCTACCACCGAGGATGAGGAGGATGAAGAGTACGAAGAGGATCCTTTGTGGCCAGTGGAACGTTTTGAGGGTCTCCTCCCAGTCTCTCCTTGGTCTGAAGACTCTGCTCCCCCAGCCTCCAGCCTCAGCTCTACCACCAAGAGAAGCAGGGAAGAGAGCGACACACTGCAGGTAAGTGTGAAGAGGCAGAGGATGACTTGTGAGGACAGCAACGAAGACCCAAGACCCTCGACCCCCAGCCTCAGCTCTACCACCAAGAGAAGCAGGGAGGAGAGCAACACAGGTCAGGTAAGTGTGAAGAGGCAGAGGACTTGTGAAGACAGCAACGAAGACCCAAGACCTTCCACTTCAGGCCTCAGCTCTACCACCTAAAGAAGATACTCTCCGAGTCCTCTTGAACACCTGGGGTGGTCCGATGACAGCGACTCAGATGACGACTGACAGCTCTTATGGGGAAACCCTTGTGTCTGGCAGGACACATAAATCCCCAAGCAGCCTTTGCGTCTGGCGAGGCTCATACAGCCCTGGGTAGCGTCTTGCACCAGGGCTTCTTTCTTTACATTTTACATTTTCTTAATACTTGATGATGCTGGATTCATGTACCTGTGATGGGGAAGCCTTTGCGTCTGGCGAGGCTAAGACAGCCCTCGGTAGCGTCTTGCACCAGGACTTCTTTATTTACCTTTTTTCATTTATAGCTTAAGATGTTAGATTCATGTACCTGTGATGGGGAAGCCTTTGCGTCTGGAAGGACTTATAAATCCCCAAGCAGCCTTTGTGTCTAGTGAGGCTCACAGTACAAAGAGGATCCTTTGTGGCCAGTGGAACGTCTTGAGAGTCTCCTCCCAGTCTCTCCTTGGTCTGAAGACTCTGCTCCCCCAGCCTCCAGCCTCAGCTCTACCACCAAGAGAAGCAGGGAAGAGAGCGACACACTGCAGGTAAGTGTGAAGAGGCAGAGGACTTGTGAAGACAGCAACGAAGACCCAAGACCCTCCACTTCAGGCCTCAGCTCTACCACCTACAGAAGATACTCGCTGAGTCCTCTTGAACACCTGGGGTGGTCCGATGACAGCAACTCAGAGGACTTATAAAGCCCCAAACAGCCTTTGCGTCTGGCGAGGCTCACACAGCCCTTGGTAGCGTCTTGCACCAGAACTTCTTTCTTTACATTTTACATTTTCTTAATACTTGATGATGCTGGATTCATGTACCTGTGATGGGGAAGCCTTTGCGTCTGGCGAGGCTAAGACAGCCCTCGGTAGCGTCTTGCACCAGGACTTCTTTATTTACCTTTTACATTTTCATTTATAGCTTAAGATGTTGGATTCATGTACCTGTGATGGGGAAGCCTTTGCGTCTGGAAGGACTTATAAATCCCAAAGCAGCCTTTGCATCTGGCGAGGCTCACAGTACAAAGAGGATCCTTTGTGGCCAGTGGAACGTCTTGAGGGTCTCTTCCCGGTCTCTCCTTGGTCTGAAGACTCTGCTCCCTCAGCCTCCAGCCTCAGCTCTACCACCAAGAGAAGCAGGGAAGAGAGCGACACACTGCAGGTAAGTGTGAAGAGGCAGAGGACTTGTGAGGACAGCAACGAAGACCAAAGACCCTCCACTTCAGGCCTCAGCTCTACCACCTACAGAGGATACTCGCTGAGTCCTCTTGAACACCTGGGGTGGTCCGATGACAGCGACTCAGAGGATTTATAAAGCCCCAAGCAGCCTTTGTGTCTGGCGAGGCTCACAGTACAAAGAGGATCCTTTGTGGCCAGTGGAACGTCTTGAGGGTCTCCTCCCAGTCTCTCCTTGGTCTGAAGACTCTGCTCCCCCAGCCTCCAGCCTCAGCTCTACCACCAAGAGAAGCAGGGAAGAGAGCAACACACTGCAGGTAAGTGTGAAGAGGCAGAGGACTTGTGAAGACAGCAACGAAGACCAAAGACCCTCCACTTCAGGCCTCAGCTCTACCACCTACAGAAGATACTCGCTGAGTCCTCTTGAACACCTGGGGTGGTCCGATGACAGCGACTCAGAGGACTTATAAAGCCCCAAGCAGCCTTTGTGTCTGGCAAGGCTCACACAGCCCTTGGTAGCGTCTTGCACCAGGACTTCTTTATTTACATTTTCATCATACTTGAAGATGCTGGATGCATGCACCAGTAATGGAGAAGCCTTTGTGTCTGGAGAGGCTCACACAGCCCTTGGTCGCGTCTTGCACCAGGGCGTCTTTATTTACCTTTTACATTTTCATTTATAGCTTAAGATGCTGGATGCATGCACCAGTAATGGAGAAGCCTTCGCGTCTGGCGAGGCTAAGACAGCCCTTGGTCGCGTCTTGCACCAGGGCGTCTTTATTTACATTTTACTTTTTCATTTATAGCTGAAGATGTTGGATGCATGCACCAGTGGTAAGTTAACAGGTATGTATTTTTCTCCATAAAGTCTAGGTGGCTATACCGCACAAAGGTAAGTCAGTACCAGTATAATAATACCAGCTTGTTTACTTCACTCACTCTGTTACATTGTCAGGTTTCAGGTAATGATTACTAACATAAAGACAAGTCTCCAAGTCTCTTTTACTTTGGTATTGATAGGTGTATCAACCCCCCCCCCCCATGAGATGGATGGATGAGATGGATGGATGACTACAGGACCAGATGAGATGAATGGATGACTACAGGACCAGATGAGATGAATGGATGACTACAGGACCAGATGAGATGGATGGATGACTACAGGACCAGATGGAGAGTGATGGGCGTGTTTCATTCAGTGGGCTCAGTAAGTAATCCTCTCACTGAGACTACTGAAGTACCATAGTGACATAAAGTGGTGCTAACATAAATGTAACTTTACATATGTGAATTATTTTTTATTATAGGAGCCTTTCTGAAAGTTATTCCATGTTTATAATATTATTCCATGTGTAGCTGAGTTCAAAAATATTCATCGCTTGTGTTTGTGTTTCATAGGACAGGACTCCTCTGAGGTTTTGGCTCTCCTGGGGCGGCTGAGAGTGGGCATCGGTCATCCCAGGAAAACTCAACACCACAGCAGACCACTGAATCAGTCTCAGCACGCAAGTGAGTCCGGGACACCCCTGCACCTCCACCCCGACCCAGGACACCACCCTCTTCGTCCACCAGACGAAACAATGAGGAGTGCCCTGTCCTGACCAGCTCAGAGGACGCGTTAAGTGTCCGCTTCTTCTGTGCTAGTCGGTTCATGGCGCTCCTCACACGCACGCACAAACACACACAAGAAGCTGTCCCCACCTTATTGCATGGATACACAGTATATTAATGTCTACTAGATAGATAGATAGACAGACACAGACAGACAGACAGACAGATTGAAAGAACTTTATTCAACTGTCCAGTAGCTCATAAAAAACAACAACCACATTTCCCCTCATCAACAATAATACAGTAATATTAAAATAGACAAAAATGAAATAAGTTAAAAGAAGTGCATAATTAGAAATTAAACATTTAATTAAAATTAAATGAAAATTGTCCATTACACAGTCCAGTCCAGTTGTGGCTAATCAGTCCCTCCAGGATCTCGCAGCAAAAATACCTTGAATTTGCAGCCAATTTTGACAAAAATTTTGATAAAAAATGAAAATTGCAGCAATTTCATGTGATTTTTTTTTTTTGCAGGAAACTGCGGCACATGACAAAAATTGCAAGTCAGGGGAAAAAAAAGTGATCTTTTTAAACTACTGCCTCCAAAAAATAAGTAATGTAATCACTTGCTATAATAATCATAGTGAATATTACAAAATCAGCTGCAAATGTTTCAGTTCTCTTCTTGAGTTTTATTTAATTAGTTTCAAAACATGGACTCCAATAGTGTTTTAAAAAATCCTGAGTGAATATTGTAGCTCTCAAACCAGACAATGTGACTGTAAAACAACATGTAAGCTACATCTTCTTTAAATATAACATTTGAATCAATTATCAAATAACACTGTATGCATTTAAACAAAATGCAAATTCTTATGTCAATGCAGAGCGTTTCTCCATACTATAATGCCATTTGCGCAATTTGATGATGCGTCTGATGATGTTAAAAATGATGTCGTATGCGCGACGACTTTCGGTCAGTCGGAAAATGTGGAAAAGTTGAGGGACTTTTGAAAAATTGCAAGCCCTCGCAAATATTGTGGACTTTCGTTGAATTTGCGTTAATTAATTAATTAATTAATCTGGAGGGACTGGCTAATGTGATATGTGTTAGAGTGTGTGTGTGAGACAGGATTCAGGAGGTGTTAACAGTCTTATTGCCGTGGGGACGAAGGATCTCCTTAATCGCTCTGTTCTGCAACGCAGTGACATGAGCCGACTGCTGCAGCTGCTCCTCTGTCGCTCCAGGAGGCTGTGGAGAAGGTGTTCAGTGTGCCCCTCTCCACCACAGTTCTTAGTAGGTCCAGTCTCCTGCCGAGCACTGAGCCAGCTTTTTAACCACGCTTTTTTAAAACGCTTGATGTTTTTGTCTGTCAAGCTGCTTCCCCAACACACTGCAGCGTAGAAGAGTGCACTGGCCACCACTGTGTGATAGAACATGGTCAACATCTCCATATACACATCAAAGGACCTCAGGGTCCACAGGAGGAACAGATTTATCTCCTAAATAGTTCGCTACAATGCAAAAAAGAAGTTTGACAAACTTTTAAAGTATTTCTTTGTTTTAGAAACAATATCAGAATATTTCATATATATAATACAGAAATGTGACAATCTATGACATCTTAAATAAATGTTTTGCGGTTATGATTTAGTGATTTTCATTGGACGTAAAGGGATCACTGTTACACGTGTGATGTTAAATAATTTGGTAAACTTACAATATGTTTCATATATTATACTCACAATATTACATGTTGATAAATAAAAAGGTAATTCATATTATGTCATGATTCATTGTGATTTTTTTGTACTGACTGTGTACCAATACAGCACACACTGATACAGGTACAGGGAACAAGATGTCAGTTTGTGATTGGGGTTTAACAATGTGGAAATTTATAATGAATTTATACTGTAGGTATTTTAAAACTTCTGTGTAGCTATTCTGTTATTACAGGGTACAATATGGTCATTATTGAGCAATGAAGCTGCAGGTTTGTGGGAAGATGGTGTAATGAGTTCTGTGGCTTTTTATAAACCTGCTCTATTCATTTTAAAATGATCATATAATACTTACCAACACTGGAGGGATACAGGTGAAAACAAAATGAGTATCTGCAAATGGTATAGTTTATATCTGTAAGGTTCATTTGTGTTTCTGTAGCCTATACGTCACTGTGTATGTTGGAAGGTCGGCCTATTTACAGTTTGGGGTTCACCAGTGTACAGGTTCATATGGATCTACACAGAGTGATGTGGAGTACAGGACGCAGGAGATGATGGATTTGATGTCCTGCCACAGTGGAAAGTAGTAAAAGACACAAATAATACAGTCATTCAAAAACATAATTGAGAGTCTATAAAAATAAATGTAACTATGAATCATTTTAAATGCAACAAATTTTTAATTTAAACATTTAGCACACAAATACACATATACATATGATACTGGAGTTAAAGTATGCAGTTTTTACATTTATGCATTTGATGTTTTTCAAAACCTGTTTGTCATTTTGCCTACTTGACAGAAGACAGTGCACAAGTGTTCATTGCTCCAGTTCAGATTTTATTCCCAGCACAAAGCTTTGAGTTAACAGACCTTGTGATTTTCACCTTTTTTCTCAGACCACACTGTGCCGTCCCTTCCTGTCAAACAACTGATGTGTAAAACGACATGAAAAACAAAGCAGTAGCGCACAACCAAAACTCAGCGTATGTTGTTACTGATTGTACAGTCTTTGTTCATCCATAATCTCTGTCCATGTAGTGACAGTTATTAGGGTCCGGGCTGCTAAGCAGCCAAGGACCCTATTGTAATCGGAAGAATTCTTTCTTTCTTCTTCGGAGGGAATCATACTTCCCATGGGCAAAAACTCACCAAATGTTACAGAAATGTCCGACCCTGTGCCAGATTTACTCAACTCCAAGGACATCCTACAAAACCAACGATACATGCTACAGTTTTGAAACTTCACCACAATGTAGCCCCAGTACTGCACAAACTTTTGTCCATTTAGACTCATTACAAATTATGAAGTCCATCACTCTGTTTTTTTTTCAAAAACTGTAAAACTTATAAAACGTATCTCCTCCCACAATTTTTGCTCAATTGTCACCAAACTTGCTAGAGAACATCTCCAGACTGTCCTCCACAAAACTTGTTTCTTGGATTTTTGATTTATCAAAAATTGAGCCTGCAGTGCATGAAAACGTTTGACTGTAAACACTACTGTAAACATATACCATCCAATTCTTGCTAAATACATTTTCAATCTTCCTGAAAAAAATTGACCATATTTTGGAGTCGTGGTTGATGAAGTTTGGCAAATATCAGAATTTTATCTCCAAAACTGAATTTTCTAGAACATTTTAAATTCTGCTCTCATGGGAACAACTGGAGTCAATGTAAAAGTGGCATTTTTAAACATCACATTTTCTCTTGTGAAGCAAAACACTTATCATTAAAAACAAATCACCAACATGTCCATGCTGTCTAGATGCAATTTATGTATTGTCAGATTTTTGTTTAGATAATAGAATTTGTGACATTTTGACTATTTTTGAAATCTGCCACAACAACTGCAGCCCGGTCGGTGACTTCCTGAGTCTATTTGAGAAGCCACACACCAGGTTTCACTTCCAGACAATTAGCTCAGTGAGTTAGGAGCTGGATCACAGTGCCAAGGACTCTGGGTTCAAAACCCAACAAGGGGGATGAGTATGACACATCAAAACTACAGAGTCTTTGAGAAACAAATGTTCCACTGATACAAAAGTGTACTTTGCAAATTTATTCCAATATTCAACCACTTTTACTTTTCAATTGCTGCAATACAATTTCCAGATGATGCAACCTGCAAAATGACTCAGCTGATGCTAAATGCAGATTGTAATATCAACTTCCTTGATGTCTTCCTGTTCTTCTGCTTGTTGCTCAGAATTGCCTAAAAATGCTCGGACCCGGCCCATCACTGCACAGCAGCTATAATTGTTTCTTATGATCTGTGTATACAGTGGACCCCTGATGTATTTGATGTGTTGTTCCTCTCCTCTATGTGTAATGGTGGATATTGTTAAGTGCTATAGAAGTATTAGGGACATCCTATTGAATAAGGAGGCGCCTCTATTTACATTTAACCATATAGAAGGTATGACGGCCTCTTTTTACTGTTATATTTCCGGTACATTCCAGGTGACATTGTTTCTGGGGTTCAAAATAAAGGATTTGAAAGTAAAACTGCAGAGAGAAAAAAATAAATATTCACAGATAACAAACTATACAAAGGCAGGCCCCCAAACCTTTTTGAGGGGCAAGTTAGGAGTGTGGCTTGGAGAAATGGAGACACACACTCTCTCTCTCTCTCTCTCTCTCTCTCTCTCTCACACACACACACACACACAAATTGCTCTCCAATTATAGTGGTAGGATGACTTTTGCATGTCTTAGAGAGAACGCCAAGAGTGTGCAAAGCAGTAATCAGAGCAAAGGGTGGCTATTTTGAAGAAACTAGAATATAAAACATGTTTTCAGTTATTTCACCTTTTTTTGTTAAGTACATAACTCCACGTGTTCATTCATAGTTTTGATGCCTTCAGTGAGAATCTACAATGTAAATAGTCATGAAAATAAAGAAAACGCATTGAATGAGAAGGTGTGTCCAAACTTTTGGCCTGTACTGTATATAAATCCTCAATGGAGTATCAATATAATCAATATATCAGAAAATGATATATAACTTTTTATATATATATATCATATAGAGTATCAATATACTTCATATCAGGTCAGAGAGAGAAAGAAAAGTAATCCCCCGTGCCCTGTTTTTGACAGTCCGCCGATTTAAACAGGAATATGCTGCAGAGTGTTCTGGCATCTTGTTCCCTCTGCTGCTCAACTAGGAGTACGTTGACCGGTCCAAGATGGCGGCCGCATTTCTCGCGCCCCAGCAACCAATGTGGCATCTACTCTTTATATGTCTATGGCTCCATCCCCATGCCTCCTCAGCTAAGCTTAGTCCATGGGCCAGACCACTTTTTGGTCCATCTTAGGGTGGCAAAACTTAATCATAATTTCTGAAAAGATACATGTCTGTAGATGATATTTTTGTATGATAGCCCTTCCAAAGTGGTAGCTTAGTCACAGTTATCAGCTCATGAAGTTAACAACACCTTAAGATAAATTCCGTTTTTTGACACTGGTGTATATCTGGTTTAGGCTCATGGTATGGATATTTGTCAAAGTTTTATAATAGGCTCGTTCGAGATGAACTGCGCCTTGCCTGGAAAGTAGACGAGAGCAGGCGGCCGCAGCAGGAGGCGGTGACAAATAGCCGCTATCAAGTTGGACAGTTTCCTGACAGTTTCCAGCAGCCCTCAGTCCGTACAGGAAGTCACAGAAACACTCACATCCTGTCCGATATGATGTCAATTTATTAAAATACTGTCAGACTTATATATAAGCTTGTTTTCAGTCTCCATCAGTCACGTCAGGTAATACGTCAGAGCAAGTCGGGGTGAAGTCGGACACAAAACTAACCGGCATGCACTGTGCGCCGATCACAGGTGATCGAATCTGCGCAGGCCTGGCTCATCTCGAACGAGCCTAATGTAGGGTCTCTCCACCGACTGCAGCGCCTGGCTCTCACCTGATCTAACAGCTGATTAGGCTTGTTCGAGATGAGCCAGGCCTGCGCAGATTCGATCACCGGTGATCGGCGCACAATGCATGTTGGTTAGTTTTGTGTCCGACTTCACCCCGACTTGCTCTGATGTATTACAAAAGTGGATGGCAATAAAATCGCGAAAGCGAGGCGGCCGCAGTTTTTAGAGCCAGGCGCTGCAGTTGCTCTCCACCGACTGCACCGCCTGGCTCTCACCTGATCTAACAGCTGATTGGTTTAGATGTCGACTCAACAATATGACGTTAATTTTTGTTGAATTTCAGATATTTAAATTTTATTTGTCCGATTTGAAGGTTTATTCTCTTAACGGAATACATGTTGTGTGACTGATGGAGACTGAGAATGAACTTATATATAAGTATGAGAATATTTTATCATATCAGACAGGATGTAAGTGTTTCTGTGACTTCCTGTACGGACTGAGGGCTGCTGGAAACTGTCAGGAAACTGCCCAACTTGATCGCGGCTATTTGCCTCCTGCTGCGGCCGCCTGCTCTCGTCTACTTTCCAGGCGAGTTGCAGTTCATCTCGAACGAGCCTACTGACAGAGAGACGTACATGTTCACAAATACTGATTGAACTTCCCTAGGCCATGGAAATAACATAATGGAATTCTTCATGTAGGTGGTGTGCCCCTTTAACATTTTTTTCCCGTATGCTTTTACGTTATCCTCTGGAATTTTGCAAATTTTCCTTATAGTCACTTTTTTTCAGAATAAACTAATAAAAAACAGACAAACAAACAAACCAAAATGGCCAACCGGAACCTTGACCCTGTGAGTCAAGCTTTTGGGAAGACTTTGAATGTCGCACCAGTGTCCCGTATTCACTTCCGTAAACAAGTGGTTCTCTTCCTCCTGTGAACACATGCGCTTATATACGGCACAGTTAGGGACTTATTTTCAAAACAGTGCAGTAACTCTCTAAAAATACTTAACATTGTCCTTAAATATTCGACTGCTGATGACGTTAACGAATTAAAATGTAACCAACTTGATTTTCTTCGTCAGCCGGAGCCAGTAGCGTGAAGAAAGCTAACGTTAGCTTAGCAAAAACAAGTGTTACTGAAGTATGGAGATAGACGGTCGGGACTTTTTGAACACTCCTCCCGTGAAGACTGTCAGATTTGGAGGCAGTGTCGCTGAAACGTTGGCTAAACATAAGCAGGTAAGTAGTTACGTCATGTCTGTCTTTTTCAGCTGATTTAGTTAAAGGGAAGTTGAGACTGTGTTGAAGTGCAGCCCGGTAATGTTAATCTTTAAACACTGACGTTTCTGGACGCTGTTAATGATGAATAGGAACTCTTATTACAGTAAAACATGAACTGGTTGGCAGCTTTCCGTGTATGATACACTGTTTCTCTTCCTGTTTGAAGGGAGACTCAAGTGACTATGAACTGCTGAAACATCAGCTGGCTGATCCTGAGATAAAGGTAAAGTAAAGCATCGCTGTGTTTGTGCTGACCTGGGATCTGTGTAATAACATCAAGCCTTGGCACGTGGGTTTGTTCCTTACTGAGCTCTCTCCTCTGACAGGATGCTCAGATCATCAACTGGCTACAAGAATTTCGGAGTTGTGTGACCCAGCTAACCAAGGACCATGAACAGCTCATCTATACTATATTGGTGAGTGTGGAAAGACAAGAGGCTGACAGGGTGAAGAATACTCATTGTAGCGCATCATATTCAACTGAATGGGTGGACAAAAAACTGAAATAGAGCTGCACGATACAGGATTTTTGCTGATATCTGATATTCTGACGCTGATAGATGCACATATTACTTGCCGAGAACATTAAAGTCTCTCCTGTAGTGGAACTGACATATTTTGCTTACTCATATCATGATGCACACGTTACATACAGTGGTTTTCCGAATGTACACATTCACTGGGCAAACAAAAAAACTACTTCAACCTGGGTTACATTAAGTTAATGCTGTATTTATTTTTATGTAACATTTTCAATCAGCACCTGCAAGTCTGAGGCCATGGTTCTCTGCCAGAAAACAGTGGAGTGCCCCCTCCAGGTTGAGAGTGAGTTACTGCCCCAAGCGACTGAGGGAGTTCAAGTGTCTCAGGGTCTTGTTCACAAGTGAGGGTAGAATGGAGTATGAGATGGATCAGCGGTTTGGCGTGGTGTCTGCTGTGATGCAGGGGCTGTGCTAGACTGTCGTGGTGAAGAGGGAGCTGAGCTGGAGGGCAAAGCTTTCAATTTACCGGTCCATTTACATTTCAACACTCACCTATAGTCATGAGCTATGGGTAGCGACCGAAAGAATGAGGTCGCGGATGCAAGCGGCCGAAATGAGTTTCTGCAGAAGAATGGCTGGGCTCAGCCTTAGAGATAGGGTGAGGAGCTCAGACATCCAGAGGGAGCTGGGAGTAGAACCACTGCTCTATTGCATTGAAAAGGGTCAGCTGAGTTGGCTCGGGCATCTAATCAGGATGCCTCCTGGGCACGTCCAGTTAGGGGTATTGCAGGCACAGTCCATCTGGTAGGGGGCCCTGGGGCAGACCCAGCTTCGGATAAGTGGTTGAAAATGAATGGATTGACTTTCAAACTAAACTGTAAAAATCATCTCTACTTAAACAGGCATGGAGGAGGCTGTGCCTGAGATGATCCAGACTACAGCCACAAATAGGTCCAATTTGGCTCATTTTACAAGTTGCCCAACAAGTAAATAAGTGTAATGTCTGTCTGCATTGGAGGTTAATGCATTGTGCACGGCAATGAAGGCAACACAGATTAATACAGATGACGGCCAATATCATCGTGCATCCCTAAGCTGAAATAAGTAATGGTTAATTCTCACTGCAGCTTGTCTTAGTCCCTAGAAAATAAACGAGCAACTGTTTAAAATATTGATTAATTGCTAATAATTCTTTGGTTGCTTTTGTGTGTTTTTTTAGAGGCTTCCTTGGGTTGGCAGGAGCCAGGCTGTGGTGGAGGAGTACATGGCCTTCCTTAGTAATCTGGTCTCAGCACAGACTGTCTACCTGTGTGCCTGCCTCAAGATGGTGGTCTCTCACTTCACTCCCAGTAGGTCCCCCTGACTGGTGGTAAAATAATCCAAAGTATATACAATAAAATATGGAATTCAAGCTCTCCCAGTGGTGTCAAAGAAGTTAAGGAATGTTGGTTATCTTAACACCAATAGTCTGCTGCCTGACTATCATCATTTTATCTTTTCAGTTTGGTGTGAATTGCCATCTGACAGCAAAGGGTGAAAAGAGGCCATTGGATGTATTTATTGTATTTTACCATTAATCAGTCAATCAGTATTTGTCACATAAATCATGTAAGGTATAATTCCTGACTTTGACTTTGAACATGCTCTAGGTGGTCTGAGCATTTATGTCACTGAGAGCGTGCATCATGGCTGCACGGTCGCTCTTTCTGAGCGCAGGTAGTAATTCCGCTCTGTGGAGTATAGCAGTGATCCAAAGTGTTTATTCCTCTTGTGACACAGTCAATATGTTGATGGAAGTCAGCCATAACCTTCCCAAGGTTAGCCTGATTGAAGTCTTCAGCAACAATGAATGGTGCTGTCTGGTATTCTGGGATTTAGTTACTTGGCAGAGAACATCCATGTGGCTGGGACCGCAGCCGGTGTATAATTCATCCACGGATAAAGAGATGGATGCAGAGATGGTTCTGCTTGTCCCTGTGGTCGGAATCGTAGCTGGTGCCCATCATCGCCACCTTTTCTTGATGTTTACTTGGATGTTTACAGCAACAACAATACCAAAAAGCACAACCAGTACTTGTTAAATAAAAGAGCATAAGTTTAGCACAGATTTAGTGGAGCTGATGGAGAGGGGTGACTGAAAAGGTCTACGCCTTCTAGAAAAATATGAAGTGACTCATGGAAAACTGTTTGTGTTCTTGTTTTCAGAGAGAGTGACCGTCTGTGAAGGAGGGGTTGATATCTCTGATTCAGATGATGAAGATGAAAGTAAGTGTCCTCTTATTTCAAGTGAAATTTCAATGTTAAATATTTGTTTTGAACGTCAGAAACCTACTGTGGTTCAGGACTGTAAGCATGTTTTATATCTGACCAAGGTGCTCTGATGGACTCAGGGAGGTGGAGCGAGGCAGAGGCCCTAGGTGCCCTCATGTTTGAAAAAAGACGCAGCAAAAGTGCCCTCTTTGTTCCCCCTATGAAAGATAAAACATGATCAGTTACCCTCTAGGGTGCCCCTTTCAGTGAGGGAAAAATTGATGTGGTGCTCTCCAGGGTGCCCCTCCATTTGGAGAAAACACGATGGAGTGTCTTCTAGGGTGCCCTTCCAGTAAAGACGGCATTTTGAAGTGCCTTCTAGGGTGTCCCTTCAGTGGAGAAAACATGATGAAGTGTTCTCTAGGGTGCCCATAAAATTAAGAAACATGATGCCATATAGGCTGCCTTACATGCTAGAAAACTTTCTGCGTGTTGGTACCTAACCACATGCAGCTGGTGCCCCCCTTTTTTATGCCCCTGTCCCTTTAACAGTCTGAGTTTGCCACTGCCAGGGTGTGTTATTTGTGTTTTTCTGCTTGCTAAGGTTTGGCAGGTGAAGAGGGAAGGGCAGTGTGAAGTGTAAATGGGAAGCAGGGCAGTGTTAGAAAATGACTAAGTCTTCATCTGCAAATTCTCTGGTTAAATACAAATGATTGAATGATGAATGTTAAATACAAACTAATTGCTGTTGCTTTGATTTGTTTAGACCTCCCCAGAAACTTTGATCAGTGTCACCAGGCATTGCAGCTCATCACTAGATACGTTCCATCGTAAGTCTTTTATTATTATACCCCTGTCTTTTGGTTCAGTTCAAGTGTTTTTACCCACCAAAAGTTAAGATTTGGTTTTTTACTTTTCTCCAGGCAGAAACTGAAGTAAACCAGACTGAATTATCTATAAACTGGCAGAAATGATGTTATGGGGATGTATGTAGACGCTTAACTAACAACATTTATGAAATATTCTGGTTTGGCTTGACTCCGCAAAGTGCTTATATGCTGTCTTTGGTGCTGAACCCTATGGCAACAGTAAACAATGTGTCACAGCAAAATCAGAGTAAATCTCCATGTTCTCGTTTACATATTGCAGCATCAATGAAAATTGTTCTGTTGTAGACTACTTGCGTTCGTGGTACCATCAGCTGTCCACATGGACAGCACAGTATACCAGCACATCCCACATGTCTTAATCTGAAAATAATACATTTAGAGTAAGACTGAATTTGGTATATCTGAACAGAATATTTAATCACATGATGTCAAACTGAGAATATTGTCATGTTTGGATCAGTAGTGGAATTTTAATGTGCATGTAAATGTGTCCATTGTTTTTGAAAATACTGTCAAACTGTGCATATTAATAAAGTACAAACATGCTAATTTATTTATAGATAGCATGATCTTTACAAACTTAATTTCCTGCCCTCTTGGTCTGTATTGTATTGGTTTGTCCTCTTCTTTCAGCACTAGTCGCTTTCTGATGCCCATTCTGCAAGAGAACTTCCCCTTCGTACAGAAATCCTCCAGAACACTGGTAAGAGACGACTGAATGATGCTTCAGTTCATACGGGACTGCCAAACTTGACATGGGCCGACTGATATATTTTCGGTATAATTTGTCAGCAGTCTCAAACAGCAACAAGTAGTGAATGAATGTATACTAGTGGCCTCATCACCTGGAGAACATGGTGGTCACTGCAGTGACATCAGGAAACAGACATTTTAACATGAGGAGGCAGTAAAGAGGTTCAGCCATTGTTAAGCAGTATGAGTGGAATTTGATTAGTTTTGGCTGTGATCCGTGCAGCACTGATCAGAACGCTGTTGAGGCGTGGAAACATTACAGCTTGGTCACTGTGCTTGCCACACAGTGTCGTGTGTGGTAAACTAAGTCTTATACTCCCCAGCTTCTATCTAAACACATATTGGGCACGGTTAGGATTTAGAAAAAGTTGTGAACAGTAGATTCTGATCTGCGACGAATAGACAGTATTGTTTCATTGATTGATGGTTTGTTGCTCTCTACAGGAATGTTACGTCCACAACCTCCTGAGGGTCACCATGTACATACCGTCGATCCGACGAGATATTCTGGAGGTGATCATTGGAAGGTTGCTCAAACTGGATGTAAGTGGTTAAACTCCAAAATAACACAAGTGATCCAGAGAGTTTTACAGGGTTAATTTCCCTGACTTGATAGAAGGTGGATATGGTCTCTGAGGAGACCAACACCAAGAACACCTGGTGGCACTAGAATATAGTGATAGAAAAAATAGGAAATGTTTGTCTGTGGTGAGGTTGTCAAAGATCTTTAGGTTATTTGTAGCAAGAAGACGTGTCAGAAGCATTTTCAGGGTTAAAGGTGTTTTCTGTTGTGCCTGGCAATAAAACTGATTCTGACTGTGAAAGTAGTGCTGTTTGTGTGTCTCCTCCTGTCTGTAACTGTGTGTGTGTGGTGTATTTCAGGTGAGTGCATCCCGCTCAGACATTGAGGAGGCAGAAGAGAACGTAGTGCAGAACCAGCAGGCAGAGGAAGGACTCTTTGACATGGTAACATCCAGCAGCAGTTTGATGATGCCTCTGGGTTCGGGGGAATTCAGGTTGAAATGCTTGCTTTTAGAAGCAGCACAGCTTTTAACAGCAGCACATTATATCAAGGTTTATCACAAATAAAGTCGTTTAGAGTAAGAATAGAAACATTGGCTGGTATCAAGCATTACATATCTGGTAGTTTCACCCCGGGAAAGTGTAAAGCAGCTGTAAAAGAACAAACTGAATAACAATAAATATAGAATATGCTTATTGCTGAAAATGTTGCAACGTAACGTTGAAACATTGAATTGTGTTATGTATGGCATTAACAACAAGAACAAAAACTGTGTAACATAAAAGTCAAATGTAAAGAACCAATAGATAACCCTGTAAGAAGCCCCAAAGAACTGTCATGGAATGAAACATAAACCCTCACATTACAGGTGAATAAAAATGTGTCCAACATCTGTCAAAGTTTTGGCAAATTTTCCATCCTTCTGTCCTCCTGCCTTGACAGCCTGTGTGTGTTGGTGTGTGTCTGTTTCAGGATGAGGACATGTCAGCAGATCAGCCCTCCAGGGCAGCTGTGATGGCCCACCCAGTGGCTGAAAGGCTGGACACTCTCATGGCTGTTCTGATGGCTTACATCAAGGACGTCTGCCATGTTAATGGTAGCTGAATAACACAGCTTTAACACTGAGAACCAGAGTTGAGCCCATATTTCTCTAAACAAGATTAACCAATAACTCCAAAAACACATCAAGCAGCAGCCAAGTGCAGCTCGCTGCATTAATTTCTTTTTTCAGCAGCTGGGAGGCATCTTCATGTGTTTTAGGTGGGGAAGAATTCTTTGTAACTTCAGTCAGCATGTCACAGGAGTCACAGAACAATTCTGTTTGCTGATTGGCTGCAGTTATTCTCTGGCTGCAAGTTGATGCTAAAAGTTTAACTATCACCAACTTTTAGTCTGGCCACCCACACCATCAAACGGCTGCAGGTCGGTGTGGTCACAGCAGCTTTCCATAGCTATTGCATTGCAGTTTGCTGCAGGCTGCACTTTGCCACTGCCTGGTGTGTTATGGCATAGCCAGCAGAGTTTATAGAGGCTCTGACTGAGTGAAATAAATTTGAAAGAATTTCACACAACACAGTTTTGAATCCAAGGAAATGTCAGATGCACTTCATGTACTGAGCAGCTTTTGTGTCCTTGTGTGGGGAATGTTTTTTGCTATAAAGTAGTGATGTCCAAATGAAGCTTCATGAACCACCAGTTGTATTTGCTGAACCCACTAGATGGCGCTCTTGGTGTAATGAAAAAGGCTCAAGGGATGGCAATGCAGTTTGGTTTCAAGCCTTTGTTGAACAAAGAGTGCCAGAGTGGACCCAAAAAAAAAGGAAATGGTTCATGAAGCTTTATTTGGCCATTGCTAATTGAAACCAAACTGCATTGTCATCCCTTGAGCCTTTTTCATTACACCAAGAGCGCCATCTAGTGGGTTCAGCAAATACAACTGGTGGTTCATGAAGCTTCATTTGGACATCACTACTATAAAGTGTGTCATCCTCTGTTTTCTCTCTCAGACTCTCTTCATGTGGAAAGGACCAAGGATCTGTACAAGGACTTGTTGAGTGTGTTTGACAAGCTCATTCTGCCAACACATGCTTCCTGTCATGTCCAGTACACACTCTTTTACCTCTGCAGCTTCAGAGTGGTCAGTACTTTCCACACTGTGTATGTGTATGTCTGTGTGTGTGTGTTCAACCTGGCCTCCAGCAGTGAGACACATAATTAGTTCGACTGATGTTAGGTGACAGGCTGATGAACATGGTGGAGCATTTAGCAGCTAAAGAGACAGATATTTCATTCAGGAGTTGGCGGAGACCAAATATAGAGCTAAAAGAGAGTGAATATTGGATTTACATTCATCAGGTGGACACAAACTCAACCCTGAATGAATAATGCTCTATGTCTGCTGGATGTGTAAATGGAAAACTGTTTGCTAACATGTTGTTACGCTGTAGTAGTGCTGGGTGATATAATGACTATGTGCGATATATCGATATATTTTCAAGCAAGATATAGATTTAGACAACACTTTTTTTATCGATATAGAGTCAAGTTGCATTGCATTAGGCATACCAGTGTGCACAGCTTCACTCACTCACTCAAGTTCTCCAGCAACTCTCAGAGAGACACACTGTACACTGTTTAATCTGTCTGTTCATTTGTCTACAGTGCGACATCGGTCTATAAATTTCACATGCTGCTCTAAATCAGTCTGTGAGATGAATGAAGTTACAGCAGTAGCATGTGTACAACACTGTGGGCCTTTTGTACTGTCACTCTTGGCTGCTCCAAGTCAAATTACTTATTTCATTTTCTTTGATGAATATGCTCCTTGTGAGATGAGGCCTGTCTGGAGTCCTGTATGTGTTCTATTCTCTGTGTCACAGGCCCTGGCTGAGGCTTTCCTGGATCACCTGTGGAAGATCCTGCAGAGTCCCTCTCAGCCCGGTGTCCTCCGCCAGGCTGCTGCTGGATACCTGGGGAGCTTCCTGGCCAGAGCCAAGTTCATCCCTGTGCTGTGAGTTCATTCTGCTGAGGAAAACACAACACAAAAACGGCTTAAAACCAAAGTGAGCAGTTTATTCCTCTGTGACCATGTTTATCCTGCCCTTGTTCTAATCCTCATTTTGGTCCTTCCTCCTGCAGCACTGTGCGGGCCTGTCTGGACCTGCTGCTCTCCTGGATCCATCGCTACATCGACAGCCAGGACAGCAGTGGAAGACAGGCCTGCTGTGACATCAGCCTGCATGGGCCCTTCTACACTGCCTGCCAGGCCGTCTTCTACACAATTATCTTCAGACACAGAGCCATGCTGGAGGGCAACATGAAGAAAGGTACACACCTCTGATCTGTACCAGCATCAACAGTGAACAGTGATAGAGTCATTTTGCCACCCTGACAGGAACGCATCTGAATGTCTTCATACAGTTTAACATCACTGGTTGTTCTTAAAATGTGTCAAACTACACTGGGCACAGTGGGCAGCTCATCAGTGTATAAAATTGGCTTTTATAAGACAAGAAATAAATTTAAGTAAAACACAAACTGCTGAAAAACCATTCACACCAGGGTTTAAAGATTTAATGCAAGCAATACATATTAGAGTGTTTGCGCTTTATCAAGTCAGTTGATTATACATTTTGATTATCAAGTCTTCATTGATAAATTTTGATTGGAAAATAAAATTCCCTGCTTACAGTTTCAAAATTTAAAGGTGCAGGGGCTTTTTATGTTCAATTTCACAATTTAAATGAAACTCAATTAATTAAATGTGTTTAAGCAAGCCATTTCTTTTTTTTTTTTATATATATAATTATTTTATTTTCATTTTTCAAACAACAAAAATTACACGGTTGACAATAAAGATACACGATTATAATAAAAACAAGCAAGCCATTCCATTTAGTATATACAGTACACTTTCCAAAATAAAGTCACAAGTTACTGCAAGAGTCATGTGATGTTTTAAAATTTCTAGAAGAATAGAGTGGAATGAATCCAGAGTCACTCTGTCTTTTTGTGTGTGTGTGTGTGTGTGTGTGTGTGTGTGTGTGTGTGTGTGTGTGTGTGTTTGTTCGTTTCAGGTCTGGAGTATCTGCAGAGTCTGAACCTGGAGCGGGTGGTGATGTGTCAGCTGAACCCCCTCAAAGTTTGCCTGCCATCAGTCACCAGCATGTTTGCTGCCATCACCAGGTGTGCTCCCTGTCCCTGCTCTCTCATTGGCTATGCTCATCCATGCTGATATTTGACAGGAACCGTGCTTTCTAACTTTAATTACCAGCTTCTATTCTGCAAACGCTGCATAGATTTAGAACCAAATAGTTATTACACCACAGAGTTAAACTGCTTCACTACAAACATTATCAGCAAAATGTACTTAAAGTATCAAAAGCCTAAGTACGTGCTCTACAGGAAACTAGCCCCTGTGACTGATTAGACGTTATTAGATTGATGACAAATCAATGTGTGAGCAGCATTTTTGTAACTGCTCAGGTGGAGCTAGTTGTAACTACTTTGTAAACAGTTGGGTAGATTGGTCCAGTGGTATCCTTGCTGACGGTTAGGCCCCTCCAAAGGGCCACCTAAAGGGTTTCAAACTGAATAAAAACCACATATAAAACAAAAGACTGCCATGCTAGCTCAGTCTTGTAACTATAAAAACTAAATCCATGAACAGATTTATATGTAGGCTATTTTTAAGATAGCACTGTGTCAGTGACTCACCAGCACAGCTAATGTCATCCAAACATTGCCACTAACAGTTAACTCCAGAGTGCTGTAAAGTTAAAAAGTCAAAACTATATTTTCAAAAATTGACAACACACATACACAGAAAAAAAATTACAAACACAATACAGATACTGACAGGAGTCAGACACTCCTCCGCCCATCCAAGTCACTTTTCCTGAGTGATGTGAGCAGGGCAAAGTGTGTTTCTCATCTGCAGGGCACCAGACCGCTGATAATAGGTTGCATTTTGCTACCATGGAGCACCACTGTGACTTGCAAATATTATTAATATATGAACTGGAGAGCTGTTAGTGTGTTTCCGGCTCACAGTGAATAATTTCTAATGTTTAAAGGCGTAGCGCTAATGGTTTAAGTTAATGGCAGTTTGCTAACTGCTAACAGTTAACTGTTGGCAAAAAACATCCACTCTTCTGGCCCGAAACAAGCTGGGTGCTTCAAAAAAAAAAAGTAGCGGTGGTTCCACTTTGTTTTATGTAATTATAAGTGATGTCCAAATGAAGTTTCATGAACCACCAGTTGTATTTGCTGAACCCACTAGATGGCGCTCTTGGTGTAATGAAAAAGGCTCAAGGGATGGCAATGCAGTTTGGTTTCAACCCTTTGTTGAACAAAGAGTGCCAGAGTGGACCCAAAAAATAAAGAAAATGGTTCATGAAGCTTTATTTGGCCATTACTAAGTTTCCCCCCTGGTCGTCACAGCTGCTGTTGTTGTTTTGTTGCAGGACGTATCAGGTGGTGTTCTGCTACACCATCATAGAGAGGAACAACCGCCATGTGTTGCCAGTGGTTCGCAGTTCTGCAGGGGGGGACAGTGTGACCACCAATACCAACCCTCTGGACAGCTTCTTCCCCTTTGACCCCTACTTGCTCAGGAGGTACACTGGCTCATTATTCTCTGTAATACACCATTTTTAGGAGTCAGAAGTTGTGAGTGGATTCTGTAGAAGGGGTGCTACATTTCAAATTGTTTTAATGTTTTCAGTGGGATGCTTAATAGGCAGGGATTCAGCCCTCAACTTTAACAACAACATTATGGAAAGAATCTCTACTGGTGTCTACCATAGTGTTGGAGAGTAAAATCCTTTTTGTTTAGCAAGGAACAGCCCCGAAATCACTATTGTCAAACCTACCAGACTCCATTTTAAAAAACAGTAACTTAATCATCAAATCATCACACACTTCATTCAAAGGTGAGAGAAGCAAAATAAAACTCAAAAAGCCTGTCTTAGTTCATGTCTCTACTGTTCCAATAATCACCAACTCTGCTTTGGTTGAAATAAACCCTTAATTCACCCAGTTAGATGTGAAAATATGCTGGCTCTATATGCGCTTAAATTAATGTTTATTTAAATGGAGTCTGGTGTGTTTGGTGAAAGCCAATTTAGGGCTGTTACTGCATAAACAAAAAAGGATCTTACTCTTCATAAGGCTGACTTCTGTCGGGATCCTTTCCATGATGTTGTTAGACACTTAGAATAACAATCTGAGCCTGTCAGTGGCAAAAACAAGCATTTTAGTTAATGTAGATAAACAGTGTTCTGTATGCCCGTAGGGACTTTTTTTTTCTCTTTTCTTTAGGTGGAGGGTTATCTTCACTGGTGCTTTGTTGTAATTTGCTCCATACGGTAAAACAATCCATAGTCCCACTCACGGCTTTCTCCTTTAAAATGTTATCATTCCTCACACTGGCTGCCAATCAGGCCTTTTGATGTGTCGCACACAGTAATAATTCCCATGCGCGAATGGCGACAAACAGGTTCCCCATGAAGGTTTTTTTTAATTAAATTCAATTACATTTTTTAGCTCGAATTTGCTTCTTTATTAGGAAATGGGTGCACACAACATACTGATACATTCAATTAATAATTAATTAATTATTAACTTTTATGTAGGCCCAGTTGAATATTGCAATAATAATGTGCAATAATAATATGTGGTTATCACAAAATCCCACGGCACACCTGGATTGGCATCACAGCACACCAGTGTGCCGCAGCACACCATTTGAGAGCCCCTGTCCTAGAAGACATTGTGAGTGTCTCTGGTGCACAGGAGGTGTGTTAGTCTATGTTTGGTGATTGTGTGGAATTGACTGAAGGACAGAGTAGCTAACACATCTGACAATGGAAACTCAAACTGTGTAAATCAGTTGCAACAAACAGGATCTTAATAATGTGTGTGTGTGTGTGTGTGTGTGTGTGTGCGTGTGTGTGTGCGTGCGTGTGTGTGTTTATGTGTGTTTGTGTGCAGGTCTGGTCAGCTGATTGAGCCACTGTACCAGGTCTGGGAGGAACTGTCAGATGCAGAGCTGCTTCCCACCAAAACAAGACAGCAGGTGAGACAACAGAAGGATCAGCCTGTTTAAGGAGCTCTATATCAGTTTACCAATCAGTTGGAAAACTTGGCAGGTTTTTTATGAACCAGGTCTGCAACTATTATATTTTATTATCGATTATTTTCTTGTTCAAACTCTGTCTGTAAAACATCCCAAAATAGTAAAACATGCCATCACAGTTTCACAGAGACATATTTAGATGTATTTTTTCATGTTCAACAGCCCAAATCCTAAAGACATTTATTTAGCTGAACAATAATATAAATCAGATAAGAGCCGCATCCACACAGTGGAGACTTTTTGTGGGCAAAATTACTTACAATTAATTCATTATCAAAACAGTTAATTAATTTGGATTAATTTTAAGTTCTTGATCAATTCATTGGCTCATTGTTTCAGCACATAAAATAATCATCAGTATCAAAGGCAGAGGTTGAGAAATCTTGGCTTTGCGTCTATCCTACACTGTACGTCAATATCTAAAACCTCTGGGTCTTAGATTTCCCACAATGCAACTGCACAGTGACTTTTGTTGGACCCTCACTGCTCGGTCTTTCAAACTCCACAACGTAGGAATTGTAGTCTACAAGTTGAGATAAGTCTGACAATGTCATTAGTTACTTTATTGAGACAAAGAGCCACAGAAGACAGTTTTCCCAGGCTGACTCATCCTGCATGTGACCTGTAAATGTAAATGGTTAAATGTCCCTTTAAGTCCCCTTCCTCTGTGCTAAGGTTAAATGTATGTCATCATATAAGAAAGAACATGAAAATATGAAATGGAAATGTGTATGTTATGGGTAAAAATGAGAGAATATGAAAATTAGCCATCCAGTCTCACTGCATCTTGTATATTCCTTGATATGGCTTTGAGCTTTTTCTTCATGGTTATTTCTGTGTGTGTCAGAGCTCAAGAGAGGACGAGGATGACTTTCTGTATGGGGAGACACCCAAAGCCGAGGGCATCGTGGGAATGACACCCAGCTCCTACGACTCAAACATCCGCAGCCCGAGCAGCGTGGGTTCACCCCCTATCGCCTTCTAGAGACCCTGATAACAAGCATTATGTTTAATTTATATTCAAACACGAACTGAAGAACACATGAGCCAGTCACACTGAAGGGACGGGACTGATCTCTGTTCATACAGGAACTCTCATCTGAGTTCAAGAATCAGACAGTTAAGTGTTTAATTTTAGGGAATTACAGGTCTACACAGTCAGATTTAAACTGTCATGTTATGAATAATCACAGTTCAGGCCATGTTGGCACGTGCAAAAACAGGGTGGAAACTGCAATGAAAGTGTCAGTGAGAAAGCCCCAAGCTCCTGATGATCAGAGTAAGTAAATATTCTGACGAGGTATCCGAAGTTTGAAACAAACTGTTTTAGAGGTGCCCTCCGCATTTGTCTGTTTTTTTTTGTGTGGCAGAAAATTCAACTCAAATTAAACTGAGTCTGAGAAGTTAACTTGTAAAATATTGTTATGAGGCAATGTGTTTGTTTATGAAACTCACCAAACAACATCCCAAAGACATATCTGACATCTGAGACAGGAGTCTGAATTGAACGCATGCTTGGCTTCTCATGACGAGTCCTCTAGTTTAAGCAGTTCTGAAAGGACTAACCAATGAAAGTGCCACAGGAAACTGGAGGCGGCAGAAATGCACTGCCATTTATGCAATGAATGCATTGATTACAATTTGCAACCATGGAGCACCAGTTTAACTTGCAAATACTATTAATATATGACCTGGAGACATATATTCACTGTGAACTAGAAATACACTAAATAAGTCCTCATGTTTAAAGGCGTAGTGGTAAAGGATAACCTCTGTGCTAACTGCTGATAGCAAACTGTTGACCAGAGGGTTAAAGTTCATGGCAAAAAAACATCAACACTTCTGGCCCAAAATGAGCCTGATGCTTCAAAGTAAAAGCACCAGTGGTCCTACTTTGATTTATGTAGATATAACAATACTACAGTACTTAAGAGAAGATTTCAAAATATTGCAGTGTATATTGTGAATTGTGATATAGCCTAAAAATATTGCGATATTGCCCAGCCCTACTTCCAACCATTCATCAGCACTAAGTCCACCATATAAATCTAAATGAACAGTATTGTTAGTTTTTGTTCATTGTTTTAGTACTGCCCTAATAAAGTTCAACGAGTATAAGATTATATATTGTATCAGTACTCTAGCCTACTACTTTGTTTATTTTTATTCGCTATGGAAGCTACAGTGTTGCCATAGAAATGGCAGAGTAGGGGCGACCTTGAGCTCACCAGGTAACTGTGTGCCCCATAAAGGCTGAGTCCTAACAAACTGCCTGAGTTAAACGAGAGGAACTAGAGGACTCATCAGGATTAGTCGTCTAATTTCAGCAGTTTGGAAAGGAGTAACCAATGAAAGCGCCACAGGAAACTAGTGGCTGGTCAGTCTGGTTCAAACTGGTTAACAGTTTATTGTTGCACACATTATCATGCCCTCAGGAGCGCTCTCCAAGTTTTTTAGTTTTATTTTAAACCCTCCTCTGAATGCGACATTTTTTTTATTTGATGCATCAACTTCAGAAACTTCCCTCAGATACGTCTCAGATTTTCCACCATAGCATGCTCACACACAGATGCAGCACTGAAACACAAAATGTTTGGTATATTTCTATACATCTCTGTGGTGTGCTCCCTCTTTGTCTGATGCCTTTAGGATTTCAGTGGATTAAAGTGATTTCATGTTTCTTTTCTGCACCACAGTCTTGTGTAAATACCCTCCATGCTGTTTTTAGGCTTGCTCCGCTGTTTGCCAGAGTCTGGGACAGAATGCACATGAAACACAGACAATCTGCCCCTCAGTCACTTCTCAGTAATCTTGTTGTTAGTACACATTATCTGAGATCAGCTGTATAACACAGTAACCATGAGATTTGAAAGTCTTGTAGTCTGTTCAAGGCTTTTAGATACTTCTGTAGGTACACACATCATGTTAACCAGCCGCCACAGCAGTGCCAGTATTGTTTTCTTCTTTTCAGTGTTTGTGTGTGTTTGTCTCATCATGGCAAAATGGGGTCTTAGAGACACCTGCAGTAGATACCAAAATACTGTTTTGAGCACATTGCTCTGTGTTTATATTTGTCTATGGACAGATTGTCACTGTGAGAGCCTCACAAAAGTAAAACATGCAGTCAAGAAACTTTATATGTGTAAGTTTAGATCAAAATAAAAGCAGAGTTCGAAGATTGGTGGGGTTTGAGCATGGGTGCTGTGTGTGTGTGTGTGTGTGTGTGTGTGTGTGTGTGTGTGTTGGGGAGTGGTGGGGTGGGAGGTTAGGCAGTAGGGAAGGGGCCAAATCGACCACTTTACATCCCTGGCCCACATTTGTTTTAAATGAAGCCAAAACTCCAGGTCCTCTAATGGCCACTTGAGGCTGGCTCCAACAGTGAGTCAGTCCCCATGGACCTCCATGTTAAAATGCCCACCTTTACAGCAGATGTAAACATGTTTACAGCCTGGTACAAAAACCAGTTTTGGGCTTCATAGCTAACTGCAACATTCATGTCAACTGTAGGGAGCCGCATATTTAAATAATTTGCCTTTTAACAATTTAGTAAGGCTTAAAGTTTTGCATAATTAAGGGCATGACTGCTTTGAGTGACAGGTGGGTGCCATCTGTTCACAAGTTGCTAGCACAGCGACAACATTGATTAGGTAACATAACCATGGCGTAACCCGCTATTCACAGAGTACAGACACAGCCGTAGCTGTTTTTTTTTGGGGTGGGGGGGTTCGTTGGCAAAAATTAGCATTTGCATTAGTATTATCACAGTTAACCATAGCTGTTAATGCACTGTCTAACTAAGCTAGCAGCTAGGACTATCTCCACCCTGGCTCCAAAAAAATCCAAGATGCCAACAGCCAAATGCTGAACTTGAGGCTTCAGAATGGGAGTCCACAAACCAATGGGTGACGTCATGTTGTCTAAGTCCATTATTTTATGCAGTCTCTGGTTTGAAGTCACAGATCACTGTATTGTGACTGAAATGATCTTATTGTGTTACGGTTTCTAGTTTTTATTTCAAGTCATTTCTTCACATTTCGTAACTGGGTAAACTGTTGTAGTTAGTGGTGGAAATAAGATGTAAGGAAAGTGGAGTAAACACAACATCAGATCCAGTTAGCAGTTAGTCCTTTAATATAAAACAGTAACAGAAAGATATGAGGCCACACCAAAGATGCAATCTTGTTGAAGTACAGGACATATCAGTATTTTTAAAAGTATTTGCAGCTGTCCATATAAATGAAATGAATGTTCCACGTGTAGCCTATGGCTGCCTAGACTCTGTGACTACCAAACACAGGTTTACACAGCAGGAGCTACAGCGACATCAAAGCCACTCCTGGATGCAGGAGACACATCAACATGAATCATGCAGTACAAAGCCACAGATGACAAACACTTCTCCAGTCCAGTATCTCTGAATACTAGTGATGTCCAAATGAAGCTTCATGAACCACCAGTTGTATTTGCTGAACCCACTAGATGGTGCTCTTGGTGTAATGAAAAGGGCTCAAGGGATGACAATGCAGTTTGGTTTCAACTAGCAATGGCCAAATAAAGCTTCATGAACCATTTTCTTTATTTTTTGGGTCCACTCTGGCACTCTTTGTTCAACAAAGGTTTGAAACCAAACTGCATCACCATCCCTTGAGCTTTTTTCATTACACCAAGAGCGCCATCTAGTGGGTTCAACAAATACAACTGGTGCTTCATGAAGCTTCATTTGAACATCACTACCGAATACTTCATTCTTTGCCTTTCATTAATGAATAAGGGCACAAGGAGAGTTATCAAGATGGACAACGGAACACTGTTGGTTTGTTTTCTACTTTTGCTCAACCGTTCAGAACCCCTGTGGCAGAGCAAAGAAGCGACGTTGTGTGATGGAGGCAGATGGCAGCGAGTTATAATGACACAGAGGAAGACTCATTGAACAGACCAGCTCTGGATTGTTCTTTCCAAGCTAACAAGTCCTCCTATACATGCAATCCAGGGAGTGAATGTGTGTGTGTGTGTGTGTGTGTGTGGGAGGGGTTAGAAAAGGAGTATTAACAAGGTTTACAGCAGCATGTGTGTGTTGTGGACTTGGTCATGCAGCTCCTCCAACACCACCTGCTGTCTGAGTAACAAGAGAGAGAATTCCAGCAGACTTTTTATTTGGCAGAGCATTTCTCATAGAGACTTCTGTACATAGATTATGGGCGAATGATGAGAGGCCTCGGGTCACAGCTGACTGCAACACACCCCGCTGCTGAACCCTCAAGAAAGACTGTCGAATATTTCAAAAGAAGACACTAATTTGATGTGTGCAAGCAAACTTTGGCATTAAAACGTGTTGTATTTTGAAGATTTGATTGGATGTGATTGAAGTGATGTCATTATTTTGAGAAGGCGTGTTGGATGGTGTCCAGTGTGTTGACTATGATGTAGTCCATCGTGGGTTCAGCTGCTGATTCGGCCTCTTCAGTGTGCCCAGGTCCTCTCGCAGTCCTCTCTGGCTCTTTGCTGCTCACATATGATGAGGGTTATCATCTGCGACTGATGCTGCCTCTGATGCACTCTGTGACTCTAAAGGTGCATCACAGTTGGACAGAAAAAGACAAACAAACAGAAATCAAAGACTTTTGCATGCTCAGTATCATTATCTGCATCTTGTAGAGTGCAACAAGGACAGTCAAAGGTAGTGATGTCCAAATGAAGCTTCATGAACCACCAACTGTGTTTGTTGAACCCACTGGATGGCGCTCTTGGTGTAATGAAAAAGGCTCAAGGGATGGCGATGCAGTTTGGTTTTAGACTTTTGTTGGACAAAGAGACCCCAAAAACAAAGAAAATGGTTCATGAGGCTTTATTTGGCCATTGCTAATTGAAACCAATCCGCATCGGCCTTTTTCATTACACCAAGAGCGCCATCTAGTGGGTTCAGCAAATACAACTGGTGGTTCACGAAGCTTCATTTGGACATCACTGGTGCCAGGAACTGATGAAGCAGCACTGGACAACATACCACTAGCTACATTCAGGTATTAAGCTCAGTAATAGTGCTTTCACACCAAAAGTGATTATATACAAAGTCAATGCAAAGATGCAAGCAGATGCTTATTTGCACCAGACAATGTGAATGATGCTAACACATCTTCCTAGCATAGAGAGTGAGCAAACTCTTGCGGGTGGAGCATGAAACATTACTTAAATACTAAGTTTAATTACATATATTACTTACTTATGTTACTTTAATTACTTATATTAGTAATAACTAAAAATACTTTAAGTGACAACAACATTCAGGGAACCTATGGAGCCCTGATCGAGCCAGAGCAGCAACTTTCTGTTGCTCTGAAAATTGGTCGGAGGGTGCCTGCCTGATTCTGATTGGTTATGAATCTGATTGGCTGTGTCTGGAGAGTTAATATCATCTCGTCCATCCATCAGTCCAACACTTTGATCCAATTCAGTGTATCTTGACAAGTGCACAGCAGATGACTGTAAAAGTGAACTGTGGGTATTATGGTCCCCAGAGGATGAACCTGACTGACCAGCCAGTCAGGACAAATCCTAAACTTTTACACACAAAAAAAACCAAACTGCTATGAAATTGGCCGAGGATGAAACATTTTTATGACATATTTTTCATGATAATTAAAAAAAATGTAAAACAGAGAAAGTGAAAATAAATTAAAATCAATAATAGAAACATTTGAGTTACAATGTAACCTGTGGCAGACTGAGCCTGTTTCTATGGTGCTTGACCAAACCATCTCAGAATGATTAAACACAATTTTATATCATTAAATGTTAATGGAGTATTAAATTTGGTTTCACAATGAATCCATTATTAAATCATTTACTGTACTAATTATGTGTGGACTTTCTCAGCCTGCTCTGGTGTACTTCCAGTGTGTACTTTGTACCTCTGTCATCAGCAGTGGGGATGCAGACTCCTGCCACCAGCTCTTTGGCCTCCACAGCCAGTTGAAAGGCAGGATCAGGGAGTGGTGACGGGGTGTCAGGGCTGTCAGTGGCTGGAGATGACCTGTTGCTCCTGATATACAGAACACACACAGGAAGAGTGGTTACAGCAGGACTCTTACTGCAGAACTGCCTGTGGGTGACTAAAGATGTGATGTAGAGCAGTGGCTGTTCAAAGCCTCTTACCCGCCTTCTCCTACAAACAGGCTGGGTGTTGTCAGCACTTTGTGGACGTTCTGAGGACACATGGAGAATGTAAGAGTTATGTGAGGCTCTGATATTGATTTCTTAATAACACTGAACCAATTCAGATAACAAGTCTTCATGTGACACCAAAACAAGGACCTCATGGTTGTTTTGTTAGACCACACGTATGAAAACCATGGACAATCAATCATATCATAATCACATACCAGCTGTGAAATATTTACAAATGATATGTACAATTATGTAAATTTTGCCATTCAGCCTATTTATTATATCTTGCTTTTATTTTTTAGTGCTTACAATCATTACTCGTGCAATATCAGTATATGCTCAACTGTGCAATATCTTTACTTCCATCAGTCAATAAAGTGAGATCAGCCAGTCTGTCTCTTAATTATATTTTATTTCTTTTTGCTGCTTACTTATTATATTGCTTTGTTTTTATACTATTTATTTATTATGTTGCTCTTTGTTTTGTACAGCTTAGTTATACTGACCTGTGTGTTTCTTTTTACTGAGTCATACTTATATATTGCTTTGTATTTTTCTATTGATGCTTCCTGTTTGCACTATCCCTTTGCTGCTGAAATGCTGCAGATTTCTCCACTGTGGGACAAATAAAAGACAATCTTATCTTATCATACTATATCGTATTGTGTTGTACCGCACCGCATCGTATTGCATTGTATCGCATCGTATTGCATCGTATCTCCTGCCTGACTGAACAAATTTGTGAGTAGTTCTTAGGAGAAAACGTTTAGTTGCATTTAGGAGAACTCATAGTGGTAAGGTAAGATCCTTATGAATATGCCCCCTGGTCTTTATCTAAATGGTCTTTCATGTACAATTTTAGTGTCAAAGTCAACACCCTGACTGCCAGTAGAGTTGTGTTCCTCACTGAACTTAAGCCTTTCAAAAGAAAGAGAAGACAAAATATCCATATGTATGACTCATGCATATAGACCAATCCCACCACTTTGTTCTTTTGCTGAATGACATGTGAAAACCTTCAAAAAAAAAAAAAAAGACTTGAAGAAGGGTGAGACAGGTCTGTCTGGTTTATCAAATGTTGCAGTGAGCTGCAGTGTGTCCTCTCAGCCACTTGGGGCCAGAATGGCTCCAGAACAGTTTAGGGAACTAGTACCGTAGCACATGAGGATGTTTAAAACTGTCATGGTGTTTCTGATTGGCTCAGCGTGCTGTCTGTCTGATGAATCCAGTATATGAGACTGCATATAGTGCCCCACTCTGCATGGAATATGAAATGGGACAGAACACATGCTGACTGTCGTGGAGTCTGTTTTCATTTACTGACAGACTTAAAGGCCTGTTAGGCAATTAATTACGTTTATCAAACTCTACAGGAAACCACTAGAAATGATTACAAATACAACACTTATCTTTTACACAACCTACTGGCAAACTGTAAATCCTGAATCTAAACCATTCCTTCATAGATTCAGAGCTCATCTGTTTCTACTGATCTGCTCCTTCTAATAATTAAAAATAACACAAAGTTAGGTAAATCATTTTAGAGGTCCGACATGCTTTACTGAGGAAAACTTCCCAAAAATAAAGTGAAAGGAGTGAGTGAGCAGAGAAAATCAAATTGTGAGAGTGTTTAGTTAAAGTTGTACCTGTGCAAAGCCCAGCAGCTTCTTATTGGAGATCTCTAGGTGTTTCCTACTGAGTTCCGACTTCCTCAGCTGGCAATCGACAGTTGTCAGTTTCTTGTTCAGCTCCAGCACCTCATCCTGAGAAACACACATCACACACATCCAATCAATCATTTGTGTCAGTTCGCTAACAACAAACACTATAACAGCATCTTCAGGCCTTTCCCAGTGCACAAAAAACCTGCTAACACCCACTAACATCTGGCTTTTTAATGTAATAGGAAAGAGTACAATCAGCATTCACACCTAGGTCAAATGACCCTGCAGTTGTCAAGAGTATTTATTGGCTGCAGCACTGGCATTGATGGAAACACAACACCTGGGTGAACACACTAATTTTAGTCAATGACATGCAATGATGACCACCACGAAATACAATCAGTCTCTGTCCAAGCAGCGCTAAACATCGATCCAAATTAATCTGCACCAAGTTTGGAGAAGAGACTGAATTCGTAAGAAATATATAAAAAGGAGTATCTATCGTAACATTTTCACAGGCCTTCATGCTGTTTTCTGCTGTTTGCTAACCTGTCTTCTGGCCTGTCCCTTACATCAAATGTGACACACCAAAAAAAACAAAAAAACAAAAAAACAAAAAACACAGAAAAGCATACACATTGGCTGCAGAGCTGTGTACACAGCTCTGGTCTACTGGCAGTGGGAAAGTAGTCTATAGCCTATTTTTAGCAGGCTTTCCAATGACCCGCGTACATGCAGTAATGTTGGTGGAAAAGGGGTACTACGATGTAATTTCTAGACTGATTAACATATGGAGCTAACTGTTCTGTGAACTGTGTTCATTTTACTCTGTTCATGATTTAGAGGTGTAATAACCTTGTACCTCACCTGACATTTTGTCCTGTAAAAAACATCTTCAAAATGTTAACTTTCATCAGGTAAGAAAAATGTCAGTGTTTACAGCTTTGTAATATCAGATAATCCCATGCGATTTTAAATGGTCTGTTTTCCTTTAGAAGTGTAAAATTTTTCTCGACTAACAAAGGAACACTTTATTCTTCAATTAATCTGAAACTAGAATTACTGCCTCGTGGTTGTATCCCTCCACAAACCAATGCAGTTGCGCTTACAGTTTACATCCATCGCATGGACCTTGACCTTGTGACCACCAAATTCTAATTGGTTCATCACTGAGTCCAAGAGAACTTTTATGCCAAATATAAAAACATTCACTCAAGGTGTTGTTGAGATATCACGTTCACAAGAATAAGAAAGATGAGGTCACAGTGACCTTGACCTTTGACCTATGACCACCAAAATCTAATCAGTTTATCACTGAGTCAAAGCGGGTTGTTTGTGCCAAATTTGAAGAAATTCTCTCAAGGTGTTCTAGAGATATTGCATTCACAAGAATGGGATCGACGGACAGACTGACTGACAAACGGACAACCTGATACTGTGATGCCTCCAGGCATGGCTATCAATGGCGCGGATCCATAAAAATACAAATCTCCAAATTTGAAGATACATGGTTTTCCATGGACAGTAATAATATGCCTTTAAGTGTGTCATAAAATAAGCAACTTTAGTTCTGTAAATGCAGCGGCTGTGGCTCAGGAGATCACTGGTCACTATCTTGGAAATTAATCAAGATATCAACAAGGTTTATGCAACTTTTAATAAGCTGGGTCCAATAATGACCAACAAAAATTTGGTACAAATTTGACCTACAGTTTAAAACAGTTTTCTGAAAAATTCAAACTGGCAGAAAATCTAGTCAGGCAGACATTAATAGCTTTTGTGGAGCGTTCTGAGCTGGACTTGTGTGCCAAATTTCAAGTCAATCGCAAATACAGTGTGGGGGTGTGGCCTGTCCAAAATTGCATTTTTGGTCCTTAATTATGTTGCCACTATCTGGCAGACTGGGATCGTATTTGTTAAGCAACATTTGGACATAACTTCCAATCAATGGTGAACACGTCATGTCTTTATGATGTACCACCTCACAGGAATGTGCAAAAACATTGACTCTAATAATAAATCAGCACAGCAATAATAGTGTTTGAACCCATCAGGCTTGAACCCCTAAAAATGAAAGAAGAAGGGGTGGGAGGAAGGTTCCACTAGATTAGACCACATATTTAAACTCATCTAACCACGTGACCATGTACTCAGCAGCTGTCATATTTATTTTGGTCCTCAGAGGAGAGTGGTGAAGAGGTTTCAGAACCTGCTGTCCTCATTTCTGTTATACTCTCATCATATTTGCCACTGGATAATGCTCTGCCTCACAGGAATCCTGTGAGGCCGTATGCCAGTGTACAGCCAGAGGATTTACCACCTGAGATGAAAAGCCACAGGTAGTGAGGCAGTAAGCCTGAGAGCCAGAGGAAACAAATATAAAGCCTTCTTTTCATCAAAGCAGGCTGCTGCGGGTGAAAACAGAGGCAAAGCTCTGTGGCTCTGTCAGCAGGGCTGTGCATCACAGAGAAAAGCTGCGGCACACTGACGCTGCTGCAGGGCCTCCAGCCTGTGACAGAGGATGGAGGGAGAACAGAGGAAAGGAAAAGCTTGGCACAATGCTATTTAAATTCCATGCGATGTTATCTGTGGGAGAGGGTTCATGTCTGCACAGTCAATTGTTGCCTCGCGGATTGAGTCCATATAGCTACAGAGGTTGTTCTACACACAGCTGCTTTATCTATTTACCTCCTGTCTGTAGGTGATACAGGTGCACAGAGTGATGCCATCTGACAGAAACAAGCCTCCGATGGATTTTAAACAAGTCTGTGTACAAGTTTCTGATGCCGGTAGAGATTGTTGAGAGTGAATTTGAATTCATATGCTCTGAATTTCACATGAACCCTTTTAAAGGCTGCATTACAGTGAAGTAATGTCATTTTCTTAACTTACCAGACTGTTGTAGCTGATCTATTATTCGCCCTTGCACACTTAGTCATCATATCCACATCACTGATGATTATTTATCAAAAATCTTTATCAACCCTAAAAAATCATCACAATATTGATAGATGTATTTGGTAAAAAAAATATTGTGGTATTTGATTTTCTTCATATCACCTAACCCAATTGTTGGGTATGCATTTTATTTGTTGATCACATGTATTGTATGTAAAATCAAAATTTATGAAGTGCATAGTAACTTACACACTCAAATAAATGTGGAGTAAAAAGTACACTATTTCTATAATGTTATAAGGGTAAAAGTAAAAAATAACGTAAAATAGAAATTGTTAAATACCTGCTTGAGACTCACCTTGGAGGACTCCATTCCTCGTGTTTGCCTCTTGCTGGCCAGCTGGTTCTTGAGGTCTCTGATCTCAGCTTCCAGCAGCTGTATAACCTCCTCGTAGTCCTGCTCCGCACTGCTGGCCTGCCGCTGGCCTGCCTCGGCCTCTGCTGCCTGCAGACGACTCTTCAGACGGGTGTTCTCCTCCACAGTCAAACATGCTTTCTGGGAGGGACAACACAATTCAAACTTCTATATCGGCTCTTTTATTTTACATTTGTGAACAAATCTAACTGGTTAAACAGATAGAAAATAACACAGCCATGCAACACGGAAGTGCCAAAACTGCAGTTCCTTGAATGGCCACTTGAGGCTGCCTCCAAGAACGAGTCAATCCCCATAGACCCCTGTGCTAAACTGCTCATTTAAATGTTAATAAAGTGTAATGTTATGCATAATGAAAGGCAAGGCTGCTGTGAGTGACAGGTGGTTGCAGTCCTTCGTGTTAACATTGGTTAGGTGATGTAACCATGGTGTAACCCCAGATTCATAGAGTATAGACGTAGTTTTCAGTTCATGAAAGTTCATTGTAACTTTTTGGTTACATAGAAAAAAGTCTTGTTCAGCATTTGGTTGTACTACAAGAGACTCTAAGGAGTCTGACATTCAGTTTTTCCGCTAAGTACATTTTTTTAAGAAGTAGTCTTAGGCCTGTTTTTCACTTGCGAAAATTAGCATTAGCATAGTGGTACAGAAATGAGTCCTAAAACCCGGAAATGAGTTAGCATTTTAGCACTCCTAGTTAGCTTGTCTTGAAGTCAAGGGATTTTATTGAATGGGTTTTTGGTTAGATGCCTGAAATAACGTCTGGTTAACACAGGCTGAAGAGACTTTCATGTTTTGTTCTACAACATAAAATATGTCAGTAAATACCCCAATCATAAGTTCTGAAGCCTTCCCGTCTCTTAAAAAAGATGGTTGCTAAATGAGACTACAGAATGTTATCATGTCAAAAACAACTTTACAGCCTTGTGGTGGCAACAGTGAAGTCATGTGAACGTGGTGTAATTTGTTTATAGAGTAGTGTTTGCTTTGTACCTCTGGCGATTGCAT
This sequence comes from Cephalopholis sonnerati, assembly GCA_019142605.1. Lineage (NCBI taxonomy): Eukaryota > Metazoa > Chordata > Actinopteri > Perciformes > Serranidae > Cephalopholis > Cephalopholis sonnerati. The sequence continues at coordinate 83,883 of JAGQAX010000168.1, forward strand.
TTACGCATCAGAAATCATAAGAGTGGTCATTTGTGAAGATTATCTTGTTGGACAAAACGTAATGTAATGTAATTATCATAAACTTTTGTTTGCCACAGAGCTTATTTTTTGCAATATCCAAAAACCCAGTGGGAAAATTCCTCAGGCTTTTTGTTGAGGGAACTCTGGTGATGTGAACTAAATAAATATCATCCCTGCAGCACTCTGTTAGTATATCACAGTTAACAGCTGGAAATGCACTGTGCTAACTAAGCTAGCGGCTATCATTAGGGTTATCTCCACCCTCTTGTCAAAATATTGTCATTTCTGGCTCCAAAAATCCAAGATGGCAATGGCCAATATGCCAAATTTAAGGCTTCAAAACAGGAGTTCACAAACCAGTGGGTGACATCACTACAGCTACATCCATGATTTTATCGACTGTTTTAAACTTGACAACATAAACATTCTATATGGGTCCAAGTGTATTTCCTGTTAGAACATTTGTTGATGCAGTAGCTAACAGAAAGTAAACACGGATCAAAGCTGTTGCCCTAGGAGCAGTATAGCAATGAAACGGTCTATACAGTTTATGCTCCATACAGTGTCTTGGCTCGTCTCTCACCTCTGAGGTCTTCTGCAGCTCCTCCTCCAGGGTTTTCTTGCTGTGCTCCATGTCCTTCAGCATCACCTGCCAAGAGAGGCAGCAGATGAAGCCTGGGAGGATTTTGACAGCTGTATCCATCAGGTCACAGGGTCTGAGCCTTCTGTGGCTCAGTGAAACCAGACTACATAACAGAGTAAACGCTTACTTTTGCCCTCATTCATTTCATTTTACTTGGTTACCATAGACAAGTGTCAGCTGTTTTCCAACTCAGCTTTGGCAGAGTCTCAAATTAAATATTATGAAACTAATTTTTTCCACATTGTAAGGTAAATGTCATGTGTGTAACTGTGTGTGTGTGTGTGTGTGTGTGTGTGTGTGTGTGTGTGTGTGTTCACCTTCAGCTGTTTCATCTGGGTTTGCAGCTGCTTCACCTCTGTCTGAAACTGCTCCATCTCCTCACTGCTGTAGCTGCATTCTGATTCATATGTCTGCACACACACACACACACACACACACACACACACACACACACACACAGTCAGTGGTTTTACAGGTTACCTTCATGACAACAAATGAAGCAACACCTGTTGAGTATCAATGTCAACGTACTCTGTGTGAGAGTGCTAGCATGTGAAAGGCTGTGTGAGGACTGCTTACAGGGGAGTGGAAGGCAGACGTGTCCATCAGACTGGCTGCTTCATGATAGGAAAACATGAAAGGACCCGCCCCTAAACCCAGCTCCTCCAGGTTCTCCTGGAAAATGTTCCGGGTGGCCTCCACAAAGTCTAAGAGTCCACAGACAAAAACAGACAGAAATGTTTGCTATTGATGACATAGAGGCCAGGGTTACCATGACTACCGAGCCAAATAATACTAATCTAAAGACAGGAGTTACTGTTTAATAGAGATGTTAATTCATGATAGTTCAAATGTTCACTCATGGTATTAATGATTTATGTCATACAGCTAAAAAATTATCTGAATATCTGATTTGCTTTTCCTCTGTTTTTATTTTTTGTGCACTTTTTTAAGCAATGTGTGTTATGAGGTCATGTGAGATCATTAAAGAAATTTTTACACAAAAAAGAAAGTCCAGGCAATGCAAATTTCAAAGCCTTATAAATACTCCTCTCCTGAAACCTTATCCCAACAATCAGCAGCCATGGGCTCCTCTAAACAGCTGCCTGGCACTCTGAAAACTAAAATAACTGATGCCCACAAAGCAGGAGAAGACTATAAGAAGATAGCAAACTGTTTACAGGAAGCTGTTATCTTTATTAATGAAAAAATACAGAGAACTTATGAACTCTGCCAAGAAGATAATCCTGACACCAAACCATCTGAGAAGTAATGTGTGGGAGGTTTTTGGGTTTGACAAAATCAAAGTCAGGTTGTTTGCCAACTTAAACTCTGCAGGATCACCACTCATTGTTTGTAAACACACTCGCCAGCAAAAGTTAGAGTAAAAACTAACCCCAGATACACTCTCGCTTGCCGTTTTGCCTCACTATATTTGCTTTTTTTCTGTGCTGTATCTCTTCGATGCCTGCGGCGTATGGTCTGGCACCTGGTAGCAGTATTCCACACAAACTTTCCATGTGGTTTCCTATCTGGTAGAACGCTGAGGAGCTGCTTTCTTGTTTCAGTTCGAATCATTAGGGGCTCAACAGTCTCTGAGACCCCACTTTTACCTTTGCATTATGTGTCATGTTTGTTGCCATAGAAACCTATACCACATGACTAAGCTCCCGATCTTACTCACATCAAATTGTAACACCCAAATATTCCTGACGTTTGGATTTAAGAGTGACAAAAGTCAGAATAAACTGACCATTCTGTGTTGTTATTTGATGTTCTGTCTAACTTTAAATCCTTCAGCATGTGCATATATACTATAGGTATGCTGATAATTAAGTGCAGCCCTGAAGAAATGCAATTCTAACTCAATTTTCTCTTACATAAGTGTTTTTGATATGTGGCATTTATTTAGCTTAATATTTCAGCATATATTTGAAGATTTATTTTAATTAGTTGATAGAATTAGTACTGGATTAGTAATTAGCAGCAATAAACAAATATCATTATATAATATCATAGCATTTATGACCCAGCTCCTGCTGTGAATGAGAGTTAGAGGTATGGAGCATCATAGAAATGTCTGCCTGGCTACAAACAGACACAGAGCTGCTTCATGGTTACTCAATGTGACACCACACCCAAGTGACACAGCCACTCACTGACACTCGCTGACACGCAGCCGTCACACAGAGCCTGTGATATGACAGGATTTCAACGCAGATATTTCACCTTGCTGTTGACACAACTGGAAGTGTGAGTGTGTTTCTGTGTGTGTGCTTCACCTCCATAGGCCACAGTGCCTTGTGGGTCTGTGGTCAGACTCTGTCTCAACTTCTTCCTCTTCTCCTCTGTGACATCCAACCCAAGGAAGGACAAAGCCTGAGAGACAGAGACAGAAGGTAAACAGGGATAGAAAGACAGTATCTTTACCATACTTCCTTTGCAGCATCACTTAAAGGTGCAGGGTGTAGGATTTAGGGGCATCTATTGGCAGAAATTGAGTATCATATTCATATAGTATCATATTGTGTTTTTTTAGTGTATAATCCCCTGAAAATAACAATCGTTGTGTTTTCGTTACATTAGAGTGAGCCGTTAATATATACATAAAGAGTAGGTTTCTTCCATAGAGTCTGCCATGTTGTTCTACATTAGGCTTGGGCGGTATTTAATTTTTCATA